>CBVK0102391425.1:0-15253 GCA_900067695.1 Picea abies
GGGCTGAAGAGGTGAGGTTGACAATCCAGGAGACCCAATTGGGATCAAAGTCGAAGGTGAGGAGAGTTGAACTTAAATAGCTCCAGCTTAACTTGTCAAAGGCTTTAGAGAGATCCATTTTTAGGAGAATACCTTGAGTTTTGGTTGAGTGTAGCGAGTGGATTACTTCGTGAGCCAGGATTACACTATCCAGGATTTGTCTTCCCTCCACATATTTAGATTGTTCTGAAGAAATTATGAATGGTAGAATAGGTTTGAGGCATGATGCAATGATCTTCGTTAGGAGTTTATAAATGACATTGCAGAGGGAAATGGGCCGGAAGTGCAAGGGGAAGGTAGTGTTGTTCTCTTTGGGTATGAGGGTGATAAAGGTCACATTGAGAGCTTGGAGAACTTGCTTGGATCTTATAGAGTCCTCGATGATTTCCCAAACATATTTGTAGATGAAGCTCCAATATTAGTGAAAGAAATTGGAGGTGAACCCATCCGGCCTAGGAGCCTTGCCCAATGGGGTATCCTTAAGAGATTGGTCGACCTCCTCCTGAGTGATCGGTCTCATGAGTGCCTCGTTCTACTCTTTAGTGACCTCCTTGGGGATGTTCTTGATGATAGATTCAATCGCTCGCAAGTGATCTACTAGGGGTTCCACTAAAAGGTTTTTGTAGTAAGAGAGCATTTCTTTTTCTATATATGCGTGTTGTTGAATTTATGTTCCTTGTTCTGAGACTAGGTGAGTGATGCGATTTGTTTGGCAATGTTGAACCATGGATCTGTGGCAAAATTTGGTGTTTTTTTCCTCATCTTTTAACCATTGGATGTGGGATTTTTGTCTCCAGAGTATCTCTTCCCGTGCCCTTCTTTCGATTTGTTTGGCAATGTTGAACCATGGATCTGTGGCAAAATTTGGTGTTTTTTTCCTCATCTTTTAACCATTGGATGTGGGATTTTTGTCTCCAGAGTATCTCTTCCCGTGCCCTTCTTTTTGCGATCTGGTTGTTTAATAGAGTTTCCTGCTTCTTTAGGGATTCCATAAGGCCTTGAGATCTGATCTATTGCTAGAGGTTTTTCATTTATTGATTGAGACTTTCCTGTGCTTGAAAGATGTCACTGAAGGTGGACTTATTCTAGTATATTAGATGTTGTTTGAGGTTTTTTAGCCTTTGTTGGAATCTGTACATCGGTGTCCCTGTTTGGATGGCCACTTCTTCCCACCATTACTTGATGTTTGCTTGGAAATCTAGGTGTGGCAACCAGAATTTTTCAAAGTGGAAGGGTTTTCTGCCTGGGGTGCCACTGATGTTAATAGTCAATCGTATCGTCCAATGATCCGACCCCGAGGTATCGATGACCGTGGCATTCCAAGCGAGGCCATCCATCATTATGGCTTCTGAAAGGAGGAAATGGTATAGTATATTGGAGACGTGTTGTGCCCCCAAGCGTCTTTTGGACCATGTGAATGACCCATTGCCTGTTCCTACATCAATGAGTTTCAAAAGGCCAATGGTGCGATTGAAAATCTCACTGTCATTTCCCAAAGTGTGTGTGCCCCCCTTTTTTCTCCTCTAGACCTATTATCATGTTGAAGTCTCCCCCGAGGATCCATCTTTGGGAGCCAATGTGATTGGCTATCTAGTCCAAGTGATAGAGGAAGGCTTCCTTGTCTCTTGGTTGAGGGGGTCCATAGACATTTGTGGGGGTCCATAGACATTTGTGATGTAGCCTTGTTTGTTCGAGCCAATAAGGTAGAAGGAGGTTGTGATGGTCCATTTAGAGGTGAAAAAACTGTCAAGTAAAATTGTGGTTGGATTCCAAAGCATCGCTAGGCCACCAGTTTCCCCTCTGGCGTCCACTTCCACATGATGGGCTTGCTTCCAACATTTTTGAAGAGTAGAAAAAGCTTCCTCTCCCGCAGACTTTATTTCCTGCAGAAAAAGTATATCTGGCTGTTCCTTCATGATTCTTTCTCTAAGAAAACTTTGTTTGCTTTTTGCGTTAAGGCCCCTTATATTCCAAGATAGCATCTTCATGAGGCCGATGGGGGTTGCAGGGGAGGGAAACTGTCTGAGATCAAATGAATTTGACCTGAGTTGACGAGAAAGTTATCGACATCTTGAATAAGTTGGTGTTTTGGTTGTATGCCCCTCTTTTTCTCATCTTTTGTGGGTTTGCGTTGTTCCTTTGAGGTACCTTTTTGTATTCTAAGATTCATACTAGCTCAGGCTGATCCTCTTGCCAAAGAGTTGAGAAAGACTTTGTGTACTTTGCGTAACTGATATGTTGGTATGGTATACAGTTTTTTCTTCCGGTAGGCTTGCTCAAGATGCGCCATATCTATACCTGCTAGCTCTTGATCCTCCAGGTTTGTGTCTGGATCTCCCATTTCAAGTCCCAGATTCTCAGGAAGGGAGGTCTCTATGGTTGTTGGTTGCGAAGAAGCTGGGGCAGGGGGGTCGAGATGGGTAGAATTTTGGCCGGTCTCAGGGGTTGTCAGAGGGTCGATTGTATCTGACAGGGTTTGAAGGGCTTCAAAGGAATTCTTGGTTGGGGGTCCTGGGGGGGCCTGAGGGTGGGTTTTCTTAGATTTATGTCTACGTCGACCCGTGACTTGGGTGAAACCGTCCTTGGGTTTGTCAGGGTCTTCCGGAGAAGGTTTGGTGGGGTTATTTAAAGGGCATTCATGGAAGAGATGACCATGCTCGTGGAATTTGTGACAACGAAAGGGGATGTGCTCATAATCCGGGGTTTGGGACCATTCATCATCTTGGTAATCTAGGGTAATGGCTCCAGGGAGGGGTTTGGAGATGTTCAGATAGACACAAATGCGGGCATAAGTAGTGTACCTTCGTTGTCTTGTTGCCTCTGAGGCTTTGACGTAGATTCCAATGGTGTTACCGATTCCTACAAGGATCTCTTCCAACCAAAATTCATGTGGGAGCGAGTATAGTCTTAGCCAAACCGGAGCATGGGTGAAGTCTTCCTTTTCCAGACTGAATCTCTCTGTCCAGAAGAGGAGAAAAAGGCCTATCAAGTTGTAGAAGTATGACCCTCCTTCAAAGATTCAATCTATGTCCTTCAGGTTGTGAAATATGATTGTAAAGAAGCCTTTTGATCTAAGTTGGAGGTCATAGTGACCCTTGGGCTTCCACCAGTGTTGAATCCATTTGACAAGGCATTTTTCAAAGGCTATAGCCCCAGAAATTTCCCTATCAGGGAGGAATCCCTCATGTATTGTTTATGATCTTCTATTCTTGGAGATTTGATGATATATTTAGGAGTGATCGGGGATTGTGGGATGCATTTGTCAGGTTCCCAAGTGTGAGTTGTTATTGGGTGGGTGGCTTCTGGGTCGATTTCCATCGGCTTCTCCTTCGACATTTCTTCCTCCCATATTATCTGTTGCAAACCATCCAGGAGTTCGAAGGTTGGTCGTTTGGAGTGGTTGGATCCGTGCTCCTTGGAAGTGAAGGAACTATAGGAGGGGACCAAGATCCCCCCTCCCTCGGCCTCCATGGTCGTAGCAGCATGAAAGAGAGCGACTAGTTTCGAATATGAAACCCTAAACGCAGAGCAGATAAATATGCATTCAAACTAAATTTTAATATAGCAACAAACCTATAACTTATTGTTACATGATAAGAAATGTAATATACTTTAGGTATATTACAGACTCATCCCGATGGGTCAAAAACATAAAAAATGTTCAATTCTGCCTTAGGAGAACAATGGCATATGTTATTATCCATTAATCTATTGTTGTGTAGACCTAACAAGGGTTGTGGGTGGCTAAATAATCCCGAGTTAGAAGTTTTGTCTTTGTGTGGCTCAATTTACAATGCATTCCAATGGTTTTCTTCTGGTATACCCTGAGTTGGCACACCCATCAATCTTTCAATCAATATTTGTTCGAAGTTATTCAACTTCTCATCTAGCTTCTTATCCAACTTCTTGTCTAGGTTTGTATCCAACTTTACAGTGATTCAAACTATGTCATCCTAAATTTTATTAATTTTTTGTCTATGGAGTTGAGCTTTCTTGTAGTAGAGAAGGAATTCATGTTTTCCAGAGAAATATGAGGTGGTTTATATGTACCTTTCATGTGTGAGCTCATTGGAAAAGGTTAATGGGTCCTGAAGATAAGAGAGTGTCAGGTTCTATAGCTCTTTGATATATGTGTGGGGTCCAACAATTGTACTCGGCCCAATATATTAGGGTACTAACTAAAGAGTCTCAACCATGCCCTTATCCATACTACTCGACTACCCAGGTACTAAAGAGTGATCTCCCCAAGTGTTGTTCTTGGTGTACTATAGCAACAAGATGTCCTATTGGTTTTTCTAAGGATGGTTTCAAGTATACCTAGGGGACTTCCTATATACCCAAGGGTACGCGGAAGTGAGATTCCATATACAGGTATTATTTGATGTGGCACTATTTGAAGCAGTACCAATAGGGGTTACATGGGTTTCCAACAAGGCAAGGTGAAACCATGTGTAGTTCATGCATGTATTCTTCTCGTACAACAATTTTACCTGTTGAAATATTGATATCTATTATTTAAAGACAAAAGAACATGTCTCTAAAAAAAAATTATGATCTTGTTAACGCAAGAAAAATATCTTAGAATCACCAAAAATAACTTGTGCAAGGTAGGGCATGAGGATGAAAACATAAAATGACCACAACTCCAGTTATACTTATATGATTGGCTATTATGACCCCAATTATGAAATGCCACAACTTTTCTAGATCTAATGGCACTAGTTTGACTAAAATACGTGCATTATGTCAAAAGATATCCAATATGTGAAATTCACAGCCATCACCGTAAAAAACCCTTAAAAATGCATATTTTGAATTAACGATATCTCCACTTTTTGGACTTTGTTTTGGATGATTTATTTGTTTTGAAATTGGGCATTTTTCTAGAGGAATTCATATCTCTATTTGGTTTCTTCAAATTATGCATATAAATTATTAGAAATGGATCTGAATACTATCATCCTCTTTTTTCCATAAAAAATCTATGAAAAAAAAAACAAATCCTCCCACTTGATGCCCAAGAAAGAGTTTTCATACCACTTGTAGTGTAATTAACTCCAAAAATTTAGAGCATTGTTGTAAAATGTAGTGCAAATCCCAAGAACACAAGAGAAAAGAGAGATAAAAATAGAAAGTTATGTTGACTTGCCTCTTCAAGTGGGCAACCTCCAAGAGAAATGCTTCAAATACAATAAAAATTCTTGACAAAACAATACATAACCTTCTACTCAATATATAACTATCCATAGAAAATCCTAACTACCCGTGGGCCCCTTATAATGAGGGTTGACCAACTAATTTGAGTCTTATTACTAAAAATGACCCTTTATTACAATGAGTGAGTATTAACCCCAATTTAAGTCTCATACAATTATACTTATCTGATTGGCTATTATTACCACAATGACTTGATGACAAGGACCCTTGAGAATTTTTTTGAGGATGATAGTTCCCAATTAACATCATCAAGAATTATCTTGGCATAATATGCACCTTGTGGGGATTTGGAGAAATTTGTAATAGGTAATGAACTTAATAAGTCGATAATTGGCACTTGGGAACTGAGGTAAAAATAATAATAACAATAATAATGGGTGAATGGCCTAGAATTGAGGAACTCATAATAATGGAAAACTTGTGAGGTAAGTGGATACTGTAATATATCACACAATTAACCATTAAACTTTCATATGTGAATGTATAAACCTAGGACATGATTGAGGAGTATACATATCCTTAGGATTTGAAGCAAACAACAAATGAAATCAATGAGTAACTACCACTAAAAGGGTAGAGGCATTAGTTAAATTAATTGATGTTTTCATCTCCTAAGATAAATGAGCATTTCCATAGGGTCCAAGGAAGTATAGAGTAATTAAATTATTCTTATAGTACCAATGACAACCTATTGTTGGATTAGGAAAACATATTATTGTTATGAACAATATTGGAAAACTTGTGAGGTAGGTGGTTATTGTAATAGATCATAAGATTAACCACTAAAATTCCATATGTGAATGTATAAACCTAGGTCGTGTTTGAGGAGTATATATATCCTTAGGATTTGAAGCAAACTACAAATGAAATCAATGAGTAACTACCACTAAAATGGTAGAGGCATTAGTTAAATTAATTGACATTTTCATCTCCTAAGATAAATGAGCATTTCCATAGGGTCCAAGAAAGTATAGAGTAATTAAGGTATGCTTATAGTACCAATGACAACCTATCATTAGATTAGGAAAAAGTGTTATTTTTATGAACAATATACCTATAGAGATTCCCTAGGTTCCCAGTATGACTAGTCAAACCTATGGTTGATACAATGGTATACATGCAGATATTTATTAGACCTCTTGATTATATGCTTACTTGGGAGGTTTTGGCATTTGTTGTTGTGATAGGTGGGAATAAATGAAATTTTTTTAGCACATGATTGATGTGTTGACTATACATACCCCATAAAACAATAATCTTCTTGTTATATAACATGGAATTCATAGTATTTCATGATGACATTTTGTGGAGTTAGCTTAGAATGACAAACTTAACCACAATAGATCCATGTATTAGATGGGTGTGTTGATGGCCTTTCTTATATTAGATGTGATATCTAGTAATCATTTCTTATATTTTCATGCTAGTGACTTTGATTTTGTTGATGAATCATGATAGGAGTGTTCATGATATTTTATTATATGTTATCTATTGAGATGATTGATCATGATGGGAGTGTTCATGATGTTTCATTGTTTTGGATATGCTATGTTCTGAGATAATTATTGTATTCTTGATGTTATGTGGTCTTATGAACACATGTGGCATTTAACATGTGGTTCCATTCTATATATGATATGTTCTTATGATGGCATGATTTAGCATGTGGTTTCTTATGATTCTAGATATCATGATGGAAATAATGAGATGATGATGTTATGATTATAACTGATGCATTGGTTGCATGTTGTTAGGTGGTGATTAACAGGGAATCCACCAATGGGTCGAGAAGGTTGGTTCATGCAATGTTCTCATAGGACCCATACCTACAAAGGAGAATATCTATAAAGAAACACCTTATGGGTTGGGGACAAACTCAATCAATAAACCTATGTCAATGGTTCTCTTATCTAATGCTTCATGGGACATAATACCATATTAACAAGGCTAGAGTGCCTAGTACTAGAGTTGTGATGTTGAAAGATCAAAAGAAGTGTTGGGTTTTGGACTTGGAAATGGAGTTGTGAGATTGGACTTTCGATGCTTGGGGATAAGTACCTAGCTAGAGTTGGGGAGAAATTCTAGGTTAGCCTTTGAATATGCCTGGGGTATGTGAGTTAGTGTACCAAACTATATTCCTACTTCTCCAAATGAGGCCTTGGGCCTTTGGGCCTCAGAAAGTTGATAGGTTTTAAACCTAATGATGAAAGTTGGGAAGATGGATAGATTGTATTTGTGGTTCTTTGGAGTTGTGATGTGAACATTCAATACCTACTATGATCATCTAGGTGTCTCTTATACTAGTTTCAAAAGAGGGTGGTGGAGTGGAGGATATAGGAAGAAAGTATTCTAAAAAAATACTTGAGTAACTTAACTAATTTCAACTTCGGGATGAAGTTCCTTTGGGGGGGGGGAGTATGTAATGATGCATATAATAATAATAATAATAATAATAAAACACACACACATATACAAAATAATAACAATATCAACAACACTAAAAAAAAATAGATAAAGATATAAATAATGATAATAATAAATAAACTAATTATTTAAAGAGAGTAAAATAAAACAATAAATTAAATGTAAATTAAAGGAAAAACTAATAAAAACTATAAGTAAAGTGGAAATGAAGTAAAGATAACAAAATATGCATTCTTAAGTAAAGATAATAGATAAATTATGGGTGACAAGTGGAGTCCATGCATAGACATTTTTGGATGGAGAGAATTGAATTATTTAATGGATGTTGAGGAGGAGGTGAAAGGATCTTTTTCTTGGAGCAATTTGATGTTGAGGGATTTCCTTTGGAGTTTGGGATTCAAGAGTAAGAGATAGGAAGAGAAGTTGAGATCTAGGTTGTTGATTGAGCGCTCAGGGGATCTGAATTGTATTGTTTGAGAGGTTGGTTGGGAGGAAATGTGTTCCTCACACTTGGTTTCCTACTTGGTTGTTGTTGGTAGGAGAGAGTGGTTGGAGTTCAAAGATTCCATCTTCACCTTTGTTGTAGGGAATTTTCCTTGCAAATCACAAGTATGTCTATCACATTCCCCTTCATGGTTCAATTATGTAGTAATTTCCAATGTGTTTATAATGGTGGTTAGATGATTTCTATGATGAGATTTTCATGTATGTATTTTTTTAACAAGTTGGTTATGACACCTTTGGAAGGTTGAGAGTTGAAAGCTATGTTGGAAGTGTATTTAATATGACCTTATATTTGACATGTCGGTAGGGTTTTAGGTGGGAAATTGGTAAGAAATTTTCAACATTACGGTATGCAATACAATGCATAATTAATGTCTCCCATAACCTTAGGCATCTAATTCAAAATTGGATCAAAGTAAGGAATAACTAAGGAAATGTCACTTTCCTCACTAAGGGAGTTGAATAACAAGAACCAAGAGGATAGAAAAAGAAGTTAAAACTATATGTTTTGTTGACTATCACATGCATGATTGATGACAAAAGTGAAGGATGGGAATTGGTTGATCAAAGTGGCATTTATTTGATATTTGGTGGGAGGTCTTATCAATCGGGGAGGTCTTATCAATAGAATTGTTACTATGTGGAAAAATGAATCGAGGGATCTATTGATTGGAAAATTAGTGATGCTTTTAAAGGGAAGCCAAACTAATGTTTCATTGAAGGATGCATGAAGGAGAACAATTTGATAAATGACTCTTGGAGATGGCCTATAACAAGGCACATTTCAAATAGAGTTGGGATAGCCAATTAAAGGATTTAAAAATTTATTGTTCACTAAAAAGTTAATTAAGGGATCATATCCAAGGGAGAAACCAAGAAAGGAAAAATGAATTTATCGAAAAATAAAGTCTTTGACTATGATTATGAGAAGTGTCAAGGATTGTAACCACAACCTTGTGGATAGGAGGTACTAGAGGTAGTCCAACTTTGTAGTTTTAAGCATTTGTCGATTGACAAACTCACATTTCTAAAATTGATCCTAGAGTTTCTTCCTCAAGTGGGTTCTCCAATAAAAATATTGTTATACTATGTGAAAAATGATATATGTGATTGTCTTGATATTTGTTTTGTTTTTTCTTGAGAAAGGAAAGAAATATAAGATATAGTATTCACAAGACATAGTATTTGTTTAATGGAATCCGTAGTGTAGATATATTGGATGATGTTGATTTTCACATTAGAAAACATATCATTTTGGTATGATAGCATAGTTCTTGTTTCTTTAGGAATGTATGGTAAAACCAAACTTAGGTATTCATTGAGGAAAGAGCCATTGTTTCCATATTTGGGATCCAAATTAAACCGAGATGGAAAATGACTAAGAGGTTGATGGATAGGAGGGTAGATTCAAGAAATTGGAGTCATGCTTAGAAGGTATTGAAAATCTATTACATGATTTGGTTTGAGTGTTGGATAGAAAAAGTAAGGATGTCGTAAAATAAAATTTTGGTGGAGAAAGTGAGAAACTACAAAGTCCAAAGATGGATAAGGAAAAAACCCTTTCTTCAGGGAGATAACCTTCAAACTTCTAAGAGCCAATTTAAAATTTAAACTAAGGTGGAGATAAATACTTGTTATGGTCAAATGGAACCTAATTGACTAAGTAATTAGTTGAGACAACTTGAATTCTACTTTAGTTGTATTGGGTTCACAAAGATTCATAATTTGTATTTTCTCTTGATTGAAGATGGAAGGTTATGCACTTCTATGGTGCAAAAGTATATGCCAAGAGAGATTTCTTATAGAGAAAAATTAGGTTACATACTAGGAGGAGTTAAAGATGGTTGTTAAGAGAAAATTCTATATTATGGGATATAAAGAGGAACATGAATTCAAGTGGCATCATCTCATATAGAGAAATGGACATGGAATTCAAGAATACATAGTCGAGTTCAAAAGGAAGTGCATCCAACTAGGTATCGATCAATGTAATAGGAAGCATATGACAAAGTATATTAGTGATTCATATAGACACATATAAAATAAGGTAATTATTTTTAACTTAAATACCCTTCACAGGGCATGAAGAAACATGGTAAGAAATAGACTAATGGACTAAGCTCTTCTAGGGAAAAAAGGAAGAAGACTTAGGAAGGAAAAGTGAAGCAGAAAGGCAATAGGAATTTTGTCAATGACAAAAGGATTTTCATATTGAATATTGTAAGAATGATAGTCATGATAAGGAAAACTATTAGACATTACAACCCAAGCTCATTCCTAAGAGCCAATTCAGAAAGTGATTCTTAAAGACCCAAAAGGTTAGAGGTAAGGAAATAAAAGGAGAATCAGATGTTGATGACAAAAAAAGTGTTGATGGCTTAGTCAAAAGTTGTCAATACATGAAGGGGTAATATTTCTAAGAAAAAACCCTAGAAAAAGTGAAAAATTCAATCTCTATTGTTGAGCAAATATCCTTAGATATAGCGAGGGAGACATTATTCCATATGAATATGAAAAATAAGAAGATAATGGTAACAACTAGTTTTTGTTGTTATAGTTATAAGAACTTGATTTCTAATTTATTGATATAACAACTAGTATTGAATAGAACTACACATCTTGAACCATATTATTTTTGGTGGTTATAAAAGGATTTAGAGTTGTAGGTCACTCACTAGTGTGAGTTCAAGGTTTGTATTTTAAATAAATTCATGAATGAATTAGGAGTGTCACATTGTACCATTATATTCTTATGAGGTTGTTATTAGTATCCCATATTTATAATATAGAGATGATATTTTCTTAAGAACATGCAACAAATGGAGGTTAATGAAGGAACAAAAACCCCACCTCATCAATAGTTATAGGGACAAGAAAAACTTTTCTTTAGTTTTTGCTACTCAAGCTAAGAGATTGATTAACAATAGTTATAAGTTTGTAATGATGGTTTTAAGGCCCAAAGAGGATACACATATAATAGAGACAAAATAATAATAGGTGGTTAATATCATTGTCTAATAGAAGGGAAACTTGACCTAACTTCTAAGACAATATGAAGACATTTTCGTTGAACCAAAAAGGTTGTCTCCAAAGAGGCCAATTGAGCATGATATTTAGCTATTTCTAGTGTCACCACTACCAAATATTGGATTCTACTGAAATTCCATCATGGAGAGGGAGGAGATTAAGAGGTAAATTCATGAGTTGTTGGATCAAGGGGTTATGAAGCCTAATCTTCCCCCTTGTTTATCCTCCAATGTGTTGGTTCCAAAGGAGGATGGTACTTGGTGAATGTGTGTTGATTCCAAAGTGTTCAAGAAGATCATTTTCGAGATATAGTATTATCTACCAAGGATTGATGAATTTCTAGATCAATTGCAAGGAGTAGAGAATTTTTCCAAGTTGGATTCCAAATCTAGATATCATCAGGTGAGAATCAAAGATGACACTTAAAAGGATACTTTTAAAAGAAAACATGGGTTGTTTTAATAATTTGTAATTCCATTTGGGCTTGCTAATTCACCGACCACATTCATGTTGTTGATAAATAAAGTTATTAGACCCTTCATTGACTCTTTTGTAGTTGCATATTTGGATGACATATTATTTTACAACAAGACTTGGGAAGAGAACTTAAACCATTTGAAGGAAGATTTGTTGGAGACTCTCAAGGATAAGAAGTTGTAGTAGAATATGAAGAAGTGTTATTTTCTAGACAAGTACTTCTCTACCTAAAATTCATCATTGGTGAAGATTGAATAAGGATGAACCTAGCCAAAGTATAGACCATTCAGTGATGGCTAAGGCCTGTGAATCTCACGAAGGTAAGAAATCTTCTAGGTTCTTGTCAATGTATGCACAAATTCATCCCATATTTATCAAAGACTATTGAACCATTGAATTCCTTGACAAAAGGAGAGAATAAGTTCATTATGAACAACCAAGAGAAAGCCTTCAACTTTTTCAAGAATATTTGTGAAGCACTTGTGTTAGGACTTCCTAATCTACAAAATCCTTTTGAGATTGAGGTTGATTCATTTGGGTATGTCATGGGGGTTTTCCTCATGTAGGAAGGATATTTATTTCTTATCATTTGAAAATATTTAGGTTTTAGAGGAGATTTGAGAAAACAAATTTTCCTCCCAAGAGAAATGTATTTTATTTGCTAAAACTTGAATTAGTGTGTTTTTATGAAGAAAAATGGAAACACATGTTTTTAATTTATCTAGTTGTAGGTTCACTAAAAGTATCATATGTATGTACTCAATAGATGTGGAATAAAATTTCACATCCAACGAGTATCCATACTTGATAATTTTAGTGAACCTATGATGAGAGAACCTAAAAAATCATGTTTATATTTTTATTTCTTCTAAGGTACTCGACATGTACCTTGTATGAAATTTAGAGAATCTCTATCAAATCATATAGTCAATTACGGAAGGTGGATAAATCCTTCATGGTTAACTTTGTTTTCTCAAATTTCTTCTAATTGGTAAGTGGTGTTAGGGTATTATACATACAATAAGGAGCTATTAGCCTTGCATCAAGCATTAAATAATTGGAGAGCTTACATATTAGGGAAGGAGATAGTGACCCACATCGACCAAAAATTGTTGCAATTTTTCCAAACCCACACTAAATTGTAGCAATCAAGGCATGCCAAGTGGATGTCTTATCTACACTAGTTTATCCTTGTCATTAATTACAAGAAGGGGTTTGCAAATAAGATAGTTGATTTCGTATCTAGACATCCCAGTTTAGTGATTGTTCTCATAATGATCATACAGCTACCACCTTTTCCATTTGAAGATATGTCTAGAAAGAAAAAAACCAATTAGCGTCGGTTTTTACAAAACTACTTCTCCCTTCATTCTCTTTAGTGGATGTTTCTAGTGGAGGTGGGTAGCATGAGGATTTAAAAAAAACAATTGGGTGCACTTAAACCATAAAGATGCACCAATGCACTTACTTATCACTCACACCAATGTGTAAATATACCATGAGCATTGAGGTAGGTCAAATTATTTTATAAGATATTGATCTTTTTTCAAAAAGTCATCTTTATGTGACATTTATATTCAACCATAATAATGCATAACCATAAGATTCGTACCTAAGTAGGTTGAAATATCTATAAAAATTTGGTCCATTTTCTCATAATATATTATATGTGTTCCATTTATATTTAATTGAATTGATAAGTAACCATACCATTCTCACTAAATTAGGCTAAATTTTTTAATAAAAAATATAGGCCATTTGTTCAATAAATTATTCTTGGTGCACCATTTATATTTAACCACATCAATGTGTACAACTATACTGTTCACATTGAAGTAGGTTAAAAATATTTTATAAAAAATATGGTTTATTTTTTCAAAAATTGTATTTTCATTTCAAATGGCATTAAGTGCTTCATGCCCATACATGAACCAATGTTCACTATCTCCCTACAACTACCCTTTCTACATTGCTACTAGATTACCACATTTCTTGTTTTCTTCTCTTCCATGATGGATTTGTGTTCATTTTGGAATTTTGCAAATGGTACCAAAGTTTATTCTTTTCTCTACATAGTAACCATGTCTCCTTAATGAAGAGACCAAGTAAATTGATTTGTATCCCTTACTTAATGTTTTTATCAATTTAAAATTTAAAATTAGACTTTAATTTGTTTTTGTTTTTTTAATTTTTTGAAAAAATTTCATCGGTGTGACCTTTATATTCAGCTCAAAAAAAGTTTGGTTCTCTTACAAGTCACATTGTACATTGTGTTCCATTGCATTTTAAGAACACTACAGAGTTATCTTCAATTTTCAAAAATTTCCTTCACTCTTTGGTGTGCTAATAAATGTACATATTCACCTCAAATTGTGTAACTCATCTCTTCTCTTCGGTGTAGCTTTAAAAAAAATTGTTTTGTTTTTGTTTTTTAATGTAAATGTTTTGTTTCCAATTTTTTTTCCTTTTTTTTTTCAACAAATTTTCCCTTACTTTTGCAATTTTAGGGCTAAAACAAAAAAAAGGGTATTGCAAAATTTGTGCTGGCTTGTCCAGTTGTCTTTCGCTTCCGCGCCGGCTTGCTTGATGTGTTGGCGATGCTCCTGTATCATTTTGGATCATATTGCCAATGGTTTTCAAGGCCACTATATCAAGCAAGTCGTAATTTTAACCTCGGAATAAAAAACGGGTGCTACTAGTAGCACCACTTTTTGATTTGAGGATTAATTTTAATATTTTTGTTCACAATGGAACTAGTTGTCAAGGCCATGGTTTCAAAAGAGTTGTAATTTTAACCCTAAAAAAATGGGGGGTATCACAGGTGGGGGCTCAATTTTAAGGTTTTTGTTTGCAACATTACATATCGTAGTTGCAATTATTTTCAAATTTTAACCTTGAAAAATGGGTGCTACAGGTAGCACCACCTTTTGAAATGAGAGAAAAAATAACCACCAAATGCAACCTCAAAAGAAAAGAGAACTCTAGAGATTTATCATCAAGTTGGTAGCTATATTATCCTTCATCATGGTTGAAAAAAATCCTCGTCATTCTCATAAAAAGTTAGGGATTCCTTCATAAATAGAGGAGATTCCATCCACTGAGCGATGATGGTTGTCCACAAAAGACAACACAAACACAGTAGTATTTAAGACTCATGCATTAAATTCAAAGAAAATTGAACAAGTAGAGATCAAATTCATTTACTAAAGTCCTCCATGTTATAAGAAAAATCCTTCCATTAGGGTGGATCTAATACGCATGTATATCGGTGGCGGCCCACCTATTCTATGGTCTCAAAAAACAATTTTCCATATTGGCAGTTTTTGGATAGTTTTTCGAGTTCCAAACTTCTGGGGTCGTTTTGAGGCCCTAATTGACATTTTTTGGGGATTCGGGGTCCAAGCAATTATTAAAGCTACTAGTGTGGACCAGTCGAAAATCGTTCTTCTCAGTTATACCTCTCCAATGGTGTATCGAGCACCCCAAATAGAGATTGTATTCAAAAGTTACGCCCGCGAGAAGTTGACGTATCAACTACCCCCATTAGGGCCCACAAACCTTTTGG
>CBVK0102391436.1:0-11491 GCA_900067695.1 Picea abies
AAAAAACCACCTAAATACATGACATGTTTCCCGAGGTAGGTGTCACGTTTACTGAGGCAAAGAATATAACACATACCCAACAAAGAGTTCTCTGGATCAGTCACATGAGGTGACTGAGGGGGTAATGCAATGTCAGACCTGCTGAGAGAAGAAACATCACACACATAGTCATAAGACTATGGCGGAGGCTATGTGACTCTGGATGGTAGTTGTGTGCTACTTCGATGGATGTGTTCCATTAGTGGAGGTTGTGTGACTCTGGATAGTAACTATGTGCTACTTCGGTGGATGTGTTCCACTAGCAGAGGTTGTGTGACTCCGAACAGTATCTTTGTACTACTTCAATGGATGTTTTCCACTGGTGGAGGTTGTGTGACTCTAGACAGTAGTTTTCTGCTACTTCAGTGGTTGAGTACCACTGGCAGAGACTGTGTGTCTTTGGAAAGTAGTTGTTTGCTACTACAGTGGATGTGTTCCCCTGGTAGTGACTGTGTGTCATTGGACAGTAGTTGTGTACTACTTGGCAACAGTTGTGATCTATTGGATGACATTTTAGTAGTTGTGTGCTACTAGATGATTGTCATGAAGATTACCAAATCGTTTAGATGTAGCTGTGTGTGCTACCATTTGATCGTAGAGACTGTGCCTAATGATTCAAGCTACAAAAGAAATTGTAGCAGCCGTGTGCTTGCTAGTAGATTGCAGAGTAGTCAGTGGACTACCAAATGAAGACATTGTGAAATATGCCTCCCTAGCTAAGAGGGAGTGTTGATGTTTTGGTAGTTGCGAGAGGATCTTTCCCTCCTTGATGACCTTTCTTAGATGCGGGGAAGATTCCAAAAGCAAGAGATCCATTGGACGGATGTTGAAATACCCTAGAAGATAAGTCGGCCCAGAAGAATAAAGTATAATGAAAACAAACCTTCCCAGAAGAGAAGTCATCCCAGCCATAAGGACAAGAGGACTATAAATAAGGAGGTTTCTTAGCTCATTTGTTCACTTACTCACACTCTCCCAGCTACACAGAAGAAAGGCGCAAGTTTGTAGGAGGTGACACAGTAGCTACAGTTGCATAGTTTATTCTTGTTCACTCTTTTGGTATCTCTCTCTTGTGCACTACTCCTTGAGGAGGTGCGCTACATTTGTATGGTGTTTTTGTTGTAGCTAGGGTGGTATTTTTGCTTAAGCTAGAACTTGTTCTAGGGTTTATCTAGTTGGACTTTCTTTTTGAATGAAATATATCTAATAAAGGTTGTTGGGTTTTTCTCCCATTTGGGGTTTTCCCAGGATAAATCTCTTGTGTTTTTTATGTCTCTTGTTTATGCTGCTACTGTTGAGTACATGGTATATATGTTAATGGTAATGAAGTAGAAGAACACTAGTAACACCAATTCTCTATAAATAAGGAAATTCCAACACAAATTTACACCGGGAGAATTGATTGCATCCTTATTATTATTCCTAAAAGAAAGTTGGTGCCTACTAGCCTTCCTTCTAGCACAAGCACATTGCCAACGACAACATTGCACCATGAAGAAAAGTTAGTTCCTACTATCTTTTCTCCTACACAAGCACAAACACAAGCACATTGCACCATGAAGGAAAGCTAGCGCCTGTTAGATTTCCTTCTAGCACAAGCACAAGTGCATTGCACTATGAAGAAAATTTAGCGCCTATTAGCTTTCATTCTATCACAAGCACAAATGCATTTCCAACAACAACATTGCACCATGAAGGAAAGATAGCACCCACTAGATTTCCTTTTAGCACAAGCACAAGTTCACTATTAACAACAACATTCCATAGTGATGAAAAGATAGAATCTGCTAGCTATCCTTCTAGCAAAAGTGCAAGCACATTGCCAACAACATTGCATAGTGAAGGAAAGATAGTGCCCGCTAGCTTTCCTTCCAACACAAACACAAGTGCATTTCCAACAACATTACATCGTGAAGGAAAGCAAGCACCCACTAGCTCTTCTTCTAGGATAAGCACAAGTGCATTGCTAACAACATCCCAACATGAAGAAAATATAGTGGATGATAGATTTCCTTCTAGCATAAGAAAAAAATCATTTCCAACAACAACAATGCACCGCAAAGGAAAGATAGTGCCTGCTAGTTGTTTTCCTTCCAACACCAGCACAAGTGCATTGCCCAAAACAACATTTCACCATGAAGGAAATCTAACGTCCATAAAAACAACATTCCAACATGATGGAAAGCTAGCACCTACTAGTTTTCCTTCTAACAAGCACAAGCATATTGCCAACAACAACATTGCACCATGAAGGAAAGCTATCGACTGCTAGATTTTCTTCTAGCATAAATGCAAGCGTTGCCAAGAACATTGCATCATGAAGGAAAGATAGCATCCGCTAACTTTCCTTCTAGCACAAGAATAAATGCATTGTCAACAACAACATTGCAGTGTGAAGGAAAGCTAGCACCTGCTAGCTTTTCTTCTAGCACAAGCACAAGCGCATTGCCAACAACAACATTGCACAGGAGAGCTATCACCTTCTATATTTAATTATAGCACAAGAATAAGTGCATTTCCAACAACAACATTGCACCATGAAAAAAATCTGGTGCACACAAGCTTTCTTTCTAGCACAAGAACAAATTCATTGCCAACAAAAACATTGTGTATTCAAGAAAATCTAGTTCCCACTAGCTTTCCTTTTATCAAAAGAAGAAGTACATTGCCAACAACAACATCGCAACGTGAAGGAAAGCTAACATCCGCTAGATTTCCTTCTAGAACAAGTACAAGTGTATCTCCAACAACAACATTGTACCATGAAGGAAAGCTAGTGCCCACTATATTTCCTACTAGCAAAAGAACAAGGGAATTGCCAACAACAATCCACCATGAAGGAAAGCTAGTGCCCACTAGATTTCCTTTTAGAACAAGGACAAAAACGTTGTCAACAACAACATTGCAACTTGCTAGGTTTCCTTCTAGAAAAACCACAAGTACGTCGCCAACAACAACATTGCACTATGAAAGAAACCAGTGCCTACTAGCTCTCCTTCTAGCGCAAGCACAAACATCATGCCAACGACAACATTGTACTGTGAAGGAAAGTTAGCGCCTATTACCTTTCCATCTATGACTAGAAAAAATGTAGAGCCCACAATAACATCATATTTGAGTACAATTCTTCTTTCATAATTGTGAATCTTCTTAGCTTGTTCTAGAGCTAATAAAAGGGCACAAATAAAGGAAGAACATTAACCATAGTTATTGTTAGGAAGAGACACCCGCTGAGCATTGATTTCATCCTTCTAATAGTGCCTGAAGTAGTGCGAGCTCTTGCTATCTTTCATTCTAGCATAAGTACAAGTGCATTGCCAACTACAACATTGCACTATGAAAGAAAACTAGCGTTGGCTAGCTTTCCTTCTATCACAAGAACAAGTGCATTGACAACAACAACATTGTACCATAAAGGAAAACTAGTGTCCACTACCTTTCCTTCTAACACAAGCAGAAGCACGCCACCAAAAACAACATTACACCATGAGGGAAACCTAGCACCCTCTAGCTTTCATTCTATCCCAAGCACAAGAGAATTTCCAACAACAACATTACACTGTGAGGGAAAGCTAATGCCTGCTAGCTTTCCTTCTAGCATGGGCATGAGAGCATTGCCAACAACAACATTACACCATGAAGGAAAGCTAACACCCACTATCTTTCCTTCTAGCAAGAGCACAAGAGCATTTCCAACAACAACATTGCATCATGAGGAAAATTTAGTGCCCACTAGATTTCCTTCTAAAACGAGCACAATAGCATTTCCAACAACACTGCACCATGAGAGAAAGCTAGTGCCCCCTAGATTTCTTTCTAGCACAAGCATAAGTGCATTTCCATTAACAACATTTGACCGTGAAGGAAAGCTAGTTCCCACTAGGTTTCCTTCTATCCCAAGCACAAGCACATTTCCAACAACAACAGTCCATTGTGAAATAAAGCTAGCACATGCTAGCTTTCCTTCTAGCCCAAGCACAAGTGCATTTCCAACAACAACATTCTACTGTGAAGGAAAGCTAGCAGGTACTAGCTTTCCTTCTAGCCCAACAACAAGCACATTTCCAACAAGCACATTTCCAAAACTATCTCTTGCTATCTTTCCTTCTAGAACAAGTGCAATTCCAACAACAACATTGCATCATCAAGGAAAGCTAGAACTCACTAGATTTCCTTCCAACACAAGCACAAGCACTTTGTCAACAAAAACATTGCACAATGAAGGAAAGCTAGTGCACACTAGATTTGCTTCTAGCACAAGCAGAAGGGCATTGTCAAGGACAAAATTACACCATGAAAGAGAGCTAACACCTACTAGTTTTTCTTCTAGCACAAGCACAAGCACATTGGCAACACCAACATTGTGTCATGAAGGATAGTTGTCACCTGCTATATTTTTTCTAGCACAAGCACAAGTGCATTTCCAACAACAACATTCCACTATAAAGGAAATCTATTGTCGACTAGCTTTCCTTCTAGCACAAGAACAATCTCATTGCCAACAACAACATTGCTCTATAAGGGAAATTTAATGCTTGCACAAGAGCATTTACAACAACAACATTGCATTGAAGGAAAACTAGCGCTCAATAGATTTCCTTCTAGCACAAGCACAAGAGCATTGCCAACAACATTTCACCATGAGAGAAAGCTAGCACCCATATATTTCCTTCTATCATGAGCACAAGATCATTGCCAACAACAACATTGCACAATGAGGAAAATCTAGAGCCCTCTAGCTTTATTTATAGCACAAGAGCATTGCCAACAACAACATTGCACCGTGAGGGAAAGATATTGCCCGCTAGCTTTCCTTCTATCACAAGCATGGGAACATTGCCAACAACAACATTGCACCGTGAGGGAAAGATATTGCCCGCTAGCTTTCCTTCTATCACAAGCATGGGAACATTGCCCACAACAACATTGCATCATGAAGAACAAGAACAAGCACATTGCCAACAACAACATTGCACTGTGAATGAAATTTAGTGCCCACTAGCTTTCCTTCTAGCCCAAGCACAAGTGCATTGCCAACAACCATGAAGGAAAGTTATAACCCGCTAGCTTTCCTTCTAGTCCAAGCATAAGCACATTTCCAACAACAACATTGTACCATGAGGGAAAGCTAGCACCCGTAGATTTTCTTATAGCATGAGAAAAATAGTATTTCCAACAACAACATTGCTCCATGAGGGAAATCTAACATCCACTAGCTTTCCTGATAGAACAAGCACAAGAGTATTTCCAACAACAACATTGCACCGTGAGGAAAATCTAGTGCCCGCTAGTTTTCCTTCTAGCACAAGCATAGGAGCATTTCCAACAACATCGCACTATGGGGAAAAGCTATTGACCACTAGATTTCCTTCTAGCACATTCATAAGAACATTACCAACAACAACATTGCATCGTGAAGGAAAGCTAGTGTCTGCTAGCTTTATTTCTAGCACAAGCATAAGCACATTACCAACAACAACATTGCACTGTGAAGGAAAGCTAGTGCTCACTATCTTTCCTTCTAGCCCAAGCAAAAGTGCATTGCCAACAACAACATTCCATTGTGAAGGAAAGATAGTGTTCGCTAGCATTCCTTATAGCCCAAGCACAAGCACATTGCCAACAACAACATTCCATCGTGAAGGAAATCGAGTGGCCACTAGCTTTCCTTCTTGCACAAGTACAAGTGCAATTGAAACAACATCATTCCACTATGGAGAAGAGCTAGCACATGCTAGCTTTCCTTCTTACAGAAGAAAAAGAACATTTCAAACAACAATATTCCACTTTGAAGGGAAGCTAGCATATGCTGGTAGATTTCCTTCTTGCACAAGAACAAGCACATTCTGAACAACATCATTCCACTATGGAAGAAATCTAGCACGTTCTAGATTTCCTTCTTGCACAAGCACAAACTCATTTCAAACAAAATCATTCCAATGTGGAAGAAACATAGTGTGTGCTAGCTTTCCTTCTTGCACAAGAACAAGCACATTTCAAACAACACTATTGCACTTTGGAGGAAAGTTAGAATGTGCTAGCTTTCCTTCTTGTGCAAGAACACGCACATTTTGAACATCATTCCACTGTGGAGGAAAGATAGTCCATGCTATATTCCCTTCTTGCACAGGCACAAACACATTTCAAATGACATCATTCCACTATGAAGGAAAGCTAGTGTGTGCTAGCTTTCCTTCTTGCAAAAGCACAAGTGCATTTTGAACGACATCATTCAATTGTGGAGGAAATCTAGTGCATACTAGATTTCCTTTTTGTAGAAGCACAAGTGAATTTTGAACAACATCATTCCACTATGGAGAAAAGCTAGTGCATGCTAGCTTTCGTTCTTGCCCAAGCCCAAACACATTTTGAACAACATCATTCCACTGACGAGGAAAGCTAGCGCATGCTAGCTTTCCTTCTTTCACAAGCACAAACACATTTCGAACAACATCATTCCACTATGGAGGAAAGATAGCATGTGCTAGCTTTTCTTCTTGCACAAGCATAGGTGCATTTCGGACGACATCAATCCACTATGGAGGAAATATAGTACATGTTATCTTTCCTTCTTGCACAAGCAGAAGCACATTTTGAACGACATCATTCCACTGTGGAGAAAATCTAATGCGTGATAGATTTCCTTCTTGCATAAGCACAAGTGAATTTCAAACGACATCATTCCACCGTGGAGTAAAGCTATCATGTGCTAGTTTTTCTTCTTGCACAAGCACAAACACATTTCAAATGACAACATTCCATTGTGGAGGAAAGATAGTGTGTGCTAGCTTTCCTTCTTGCATAAACACAAGTGCATTTCAAACAACATCATTCCATTATGGAGGAAAGCTAGCATGCCCTTCTTGCACAAGCATAAGTGCATTTCGAACAACATCATTCCACTATGGAAGAAAGCTAGTGTGTGCTAGATTACCTTCTTGCACAAGCATAAGCGCATTTTGAGCAACATCGTTCCACTATGGAGGAAAGCTAGTGTGTGCTAGCTTTTCGTATTGCATGAGCACAAGTGCATTTTGAACAATGTCATTCCACTGTGGAAGAAAGGTAGCATGTGTTATCTTTCCTTCATGCACAAGCACAAGCACATTTCGAACAACGTCATTCCACTTTGGACAAAAAGTAGCACCTGATAGCTTTCTTTATTGTAAGAGAATGAGCGCATTTCAAACAACATCATTCCACTTTGGAGGAAAGATAGTGCATGCTAGCTTTCCTTCTTGCAAGAGCACAAGCGCATCTTGAGCAACGTCATTTCACTATGGAGGAAATATAGTGTGTGTTAGCTTTCCTTCTTGCACAAGCGCATTTTGAAATCCACTATGGAGGAGAGATAACGCATGCTAGTTTTTTTTCTTTCACAAGCACAAGCACATTTCGAACAACATCATTCCATTGCGGAGGAAAGCTAGCACGTGCTAACTTTCCTTCTTGCACAAGTACAAGTGCATTTCGAACAACATCATTCCACTGTGGAGGAAAGCTAGTGCATGCTAGCTTTCCTTCTTGCATGAGCACATACACATTTTGAATAACATCATTCCACTATGGACGAAAGCAAGAGCAAGCACATTTCACACAAAATCATTCCACTGTGGAGAAAATCTAGCATGTGCTAGTTATCCTTCTTGCACGAGTACAAGCGCATTTCAAACAACATCATTCCACTGTGGAAGAAAGATAACGCATGCTAGCTTTCCATATTGCATGAACACAAGCGCATTTTGAACAACATCATTCAAGTGTGGAGGAAATCTAACACATGCTTGCTTCCCTTCTTGCACAAGCACAAGCGCATTTCGAACAACATCATTCCATTGTGGAGGAAAACTAGCACGTTCTAGATTTCCTAATTGCACAAGCACAAGCACATTTTGAACATCATTCCACTATGGAGGAAAGATAGTGTGTGCTAGCTTTCCTTCTTGCACAAGCACAAGCGCATTTTGAACAACATCTTTCCAATCTAGAGGAAAGTTAACGTGTGCTAGATTCCTTTCTTGCACAAGAACAAATGCAGTTCCAACAACATCATTCCACTGTGGAGGAAAGCTATCACATGCTATATTTCCTTCTTGCATAAGCACAAGTACATTTTGAACAATATCATTCCACTATGGAGGAAATCTAACACGTGTTATCTTTCCTTCTTGCACAAGCACAAGTGTATTTTGAACAACATCATTCCACTATGTAGGAACGCTAGCATGTGCTATATTTCCTTCTTGCACAAGCACAAGGGCATTTCGAACAACAACATTCCATTGTAACTCTTTCTTTAGCTAAACACTCCTATCCTCTAAGGTATTTATCCATTGAACATCCCATGAAAACACTCTAACCTCAATCAACGTGCAACTAGTAGTTTCCTCTAAGGTGGACTAAGTGTCTCTTTGTTTGATACCTATGTTACTCAGTACAAGTCTTTCGGGATTCATTCTTCTCCAGATGCACTGATGTATTCTTAAAAATATTCCAACAACCTACCAGTCCTACCAACAACTAGCCTCATCAAGAGTTACAGGTTCAATAGTAATATATAAGACATGTTCTTGTAGTGATTGTTGGTTACATGGTGAATTGGGACAACCAAATTTTGTTTCCTACTTCCAAGAAAAAAATGAATAACTAGATAGATCACATTATATTTCTGTTGATTTGACAGGAAGAAATATATTAACAAGAAGCTTCTAGAAACATCTTACTTATCTCATAAATTTGTAGTGTGGTTTTTTCTCCTTTTTTCTCCTTAACATGGCCTTTATACCTAGTAGACTTGACCTATTTATTCTCTAATGTTGCAATCAACAATCTTCCTTTCTAGGTATAAATGTATACAAGTGACACCATTAAGTGGACTATATCTTGGCTTTCTAAGTTTTCCATACAACAACCCACATTTCGGTCAAGCTCATAGTGGCCTAGACCAATGAAGCAACTATTGATCATAACAATAGTAGTTGGAACAAAAGGGAAGCAAACAATGTTTTCCCTAAAACCCCTTGAGTTTTGGTCAATAGTGCCTTTCGATGAAAGAATCTTTATTATTCTAAGAATATCTCCTTTCCATGAGAACTCATATATTATTATTTACATCATACAGGGCCTTTTATGACTAGAACTATGGAACACTAGGATCTAGAGATGCCATGAAGATAATCTTTACCATGAGGGGATATTCAATGATTTTATGTCCATGTATTTCATACCTGAAAAATTATTCTAAAAGTTTTTGTACATCATAGGTTGATATAACACTCCACCCCCAACCTATATCTACATAAACTTCTTTAGTGGCATGCATTGCACTATATAGGGAAATATCAAAGAAAGTAACATTTATGGGAAGTCATTGCATAACTAGGATATATATGACACATTAACCTTAAATAACTCTATCACCATTTAGCACTTCTTGTTCAACCTTGTCAAATATACTAGTATAGCACAAATCCTCTAATATTCCTAAAGCTACATCTAGAAGAAATGAGACCTCACCAAGAAATCTACTCAAGGATGTAATAGATGAAATAATAGAATCTCCCAAAGTTTGTGCCACAATAAGGAGAAATATTTCATAAATTGAAGTGCTTCTAAAGATGAGATAATGTCCTTTTGGCAAAAAGGCCTTAGAAAATTTTATAATGCAGAGACTTAGCTTGTGCAGTCATACTTACATGTTTATAAAATTTCCACAAAACCCTTCATGATGTTTTTTTATGTTTTTGGACACCCACATTCCAAAGTAATAATTTTGAACCCAAATTCCAAAGTAATAATTTTGAAACCAAATTCTTATTCATTTCCCCTCACCAACTATATCAAGGATAGAAACAAATTCAAAATGTCAACTAGAGAAGCATCAAGGCCCAGATGTATTGATCGTAGAATACTTCTTTATTAGGCCATCAATATCATAAAGAATGTATCTAGAGAATACAAGTGTTTCAAAACTTGCATAAATGGTTGTTGAGAGAAAATAAAGGGTAAAGAAAACCTAGATAAAACGAAATAGTATGATGATGACAAGATAACTAGAAAATATAATTAGACCCAAGAAACTAAAATATTTGGCCTTCTTCAAAGCCCAAAATGTGTACCAAGTTAGTGAGAACATTGTAACTACTATTAATATCAATGCCTCAATAACTATCCTTTTGTGTATTAACAAGATGTGCCAAGAGCAAGGTTCAAAAAGATAGTACAAATTCCCAACAAAGAAAGATTAACTGGGTGCTTCTAATGATAGGCATAAAGAAGTCACATTAATATTAAAGGCAGTATGGAGATGTCCAACAAGAGTCCCTTAGTTTTAACTAATAAAAGAATAATGAGGTGAATAGAAAAACATGGTTGCAACATCAAATATTGAAATTTCATACTCAAGAATGAGTATAATTGATTGCAATTTTTCTCTAACAAAGTCATCTAGGACTTGGTAGACAAGAATTTATATTCTATATTTTAATATGCCTAAACATATGCAAAACTTTAAAGCAATAATCTTTCAACTTCCCAAATTGTGAACCTGAAAAAATAATGCCCCCTTCATATCAAGTGTCTCTACTCAAGGGATGATGATAAATTAATTACAATATAGTTTCACAACTAAACCAACCCCTGTTGTAAAAAACCATGGCTACATGGGATTAAATTGGAAATATAAAATACCCCTTCCATTTACATTATGATAACCTTAAATAACCTTCAAAGTATGAATAAGATAGATAACAATACAAGTGTTTTTATTATTTGTGACTAATGTAGACCTTTCATACTAATTGATAGAGTAGAACGAGGTGCATGTTGTTTCTTAGAGGTAAATTGAAAAATTCCTTTAGTCAATCTATGCATGGTTGTCTAAATCCATCCATAAGGTTCCCAAACCTCCTTGACCCAGGGATTTATGATAGAATCCTACCCACAAAATATCCTAAAATGGTTTTCCATTTTAAGACCTTACACACAGTAAAATTTTCTTCAGCGGGGACATCAGTGCCATTTTCATTATCATGGATAATTGTACCTTATAATAAACTTTGGGATCAAACTTTTGTGGGGCCTTCGGCAATGCCATTGTTGTTTTCTCTACCTCCCTAAACATTGTCTCTTTTCTCGACTGGTTATTCTCTCTCTTGGGGGCGATAGGAACTTATTTCTCTCCATCTTGAGCTCCAACCCTGGCTTATCGAAATTAAGCCTTGCTTGCCCAGCTACAACTCCATACTCACTTCAAGGTTGATGGGTACTCGGCTCCTATAGCTACAGTGGTTATGACCACATTCAACAACATAAACAAGCTCAAAAAATTGGGCAGCCATATTGTTGATTAATTCGGTTGGTTTCCATTGATGTCAACTCTTGAAGAAAGTCTGGTAGAAAAATTTGGTAGCACAAAGGTTTGGGTAATGGACCCAAGTTTGTTTGATGTATA
>CBVK0102391439.1:0-11568 GCA_900067695.1 Picea abies
TACCTACTAAGGACGAGAGCAAATCGCTCAAGGTCCATTTACATTATACAGGTGCGCTTCTTCTTAATGACTTCATTTAATATTGAGCATCAAATTCAAAGAAATTTCAAAATTTGTGCTGGCGCTTGTCCAACTGTCTTTTGCTTCCGCACTAGCTCACTTGATGTTGGCGATGCTCCTGCATCATTACCCGTAAAATGTATGTTTTATCTCTATTTTTTATTTACCAATATCACATGATAAAGAGCATACATAGACAATAAAACCCTTTCTTCTTTGTTTCTAATTTGCCGAGATCGCACAAAGCATGGGGAAAAGAGCATACGTAAATTGAAAATAGTAGAAACCTGGAAAATAAAAAGCATAAAACCGAAATAAAAATGAAATATTGTCTTTGTAAAAATTTAAAGGGGTGTATTTAAGATTTATACCTTTAGATCTGACTGAAATGGTCGTCTCTTGGGGAAACATAAACCTTTTCAAGTGAAACAGAAAACATTTATAGCTTAAAGAAGCACTCTGGACGTATGGAATAGTCCCCTTAGTCCAAAAATGTATGGAAATATAAGAAACCATAGATTCAATAACACAACTTCAAGATCTCACTCTACAATGAGAGTGGGTCTTCAAATGCACTCTGATACCATGTTTGACAACATAGGTATTCCAATGGAGGATGAAAACCTTTAGTAACAAATCACACAACCATATCAAATATCAATACAATGATTTTTTTATGTGGTAAAACCCCTATGGGGAAATATCCACGACCCTAGCCAACAAAACCACTTGAGGCAATATATTAATGTAAAATAAAATATATTACAAATATTTTCTCGCAATTGATCATCGGAAAATGACCCTTCATGATATTTAAATAGAGATGGTAGACCAATTAGGTGTTAAGCCATGGATCAATGTGCCCATTAATATTGAGGTGAATGTGAGCCATTAAATCACTCTATGTCGGGGAACATATCGTGACCAATATCGGATTACAAATGCATACTAATGCATACTAAAGAAATACACTAAGAAACACACTTTGACCTAACGACACATTAGACCAAGTTGATCTTAACTAACTCCTAAGTGTCTAAATATCCTAACAGAAACAAGTGGACTTCCTAAAGTGGCCACAAGGACAAGCTTTTGTAAGCATATTAGCACAAACAAAACCTTCAACAAGGGTACTCACAACCTACAACAGACAGACCACTAGGAAGGTGCACTATTTTTTCAGATCAGCCTTCTGATTAATGTGCATATAATAACTTAGGTCAACGTGTCAAAGAACATAATAAGGCACATAGAGGTGTATCTATATGGGTTCTTCCCCATACTTGGCATGGGTTGGCCCAAAACTAACCTAAGTCAACTCCTTCACATTAAAAACAGACACAAGTCAGCCAAATCCCATCTGGAGATTTCGTGGGCAGAAAAAGACTATTAGGAAAGGGGGAAGTTGTAATACCCCAGTTTTGATTCCCAGATGAGTAATATAAATGTGTACATGATGAATGTCTATAAGTTGGCAAATGTAATTTGTAACTGGACATTGAATGTTAATAAATACGTCATAGGCTATAGAAGAGGAAAGACAAACAATGGGGGGCTATGACTCCATAAGAGGGGCCTGCGGGGCTTAAGAGGGGCTAAAAGAAGATAATATTATTTTAATCTTGTCCCAAGTCCCTAACCTTGTTTAATTAGTATTGCTTGATCCTTGGGATTAGTTATAAGAGAGGGTAAATGTGTAATTTCCATGAAGACGCATGGTTTCTCACTCATGCAATTTTACATGTGCCTTTTTTGACCATGTAGGGGAGAGAGAGAGTTGGAAGGTTTTTGGGGGCAGTTTGAATTACTCGAGAATCCGAATTATCAAGGGGTTCAGAGTATTGGGCGGTTCGAGTGACTAATCTGTTTGAACTACCATCCTGGTTCCAATCATCATTTAGTTCAAATTACCATTCGGTGTTGGAATTCGACTTTCATTCTTCCTCCCAAGAGTTGCTCCTTGAGCTAGAACAACCATAGACCTACTATAATCAGGGTATGGAAAGCTACAACCATGAAGTATGAGAGAATTGTGACTATATGGAATGATATTCGTGGTTATTGAGTAAATTTAGCTACAACTGATAATACTTGGAATCCCAGCAGTGAGATTTTCTAGCCAGCATGTGTTGGAGCCCTAGAGGGAAGTGGGATAGCCTGAGGAGTTGTTGAGCAGAGAAGGAGATCCCATTCCTTGGGTTTTGCAGGCTGCTGGAGAAAGAGGGTTGTGGATTGGGACTGCTATAGGTGTAAATTCACTATGAATCTAGGAATTGGGCTCTGAGAAGATAATTAGAGCTAGCCATAGGAAAATTCACCCTTGTGGATTCATACCATTAGCTTAGGGGTGGCCTTCTTTGCATAGAGAATTGGTGCAACAGGGAGCCTATGGTTGGGTGGGATGTTCTTTTGAAGCCAGTTGGTGGATAATTTCCAACAAGATAAGTGTTCATGAATTTACTTTTGAATTGTGTTGAATTAATGTTGTTTATGTCATGGGATTTATTACTTTTTAGTTTGTTCAACCTTGTTTGCATGTGTAAGCTTGAGATTATAATTTATGGTGCCATTGAGACTGAATGATTAATTATTCTTGCATAAGCTTGTATTGTTTTCCTGCATGTGTTAATTAATTAGTAGCAGGTCTGTGGCTAAAGGTATCAAAGTAAGTAATTGGAATGGAATTTGGTGTTTTCAAGAAGTACCCCATATCCTCAATAGAGCACAAAGGGTATTGGGTACGTTACAATATGGTGTCAGAGCCACTAGTTACAACATTGAGGCTATATGGCTTGAAAGTCAACTTGTATATGAAGAAATTGTAGTTTGCTTGTTAAGTATTTGACGAAATACCTCATGGAGAATAATTGGGGAAGTATTCTTGAAGATGGCAATTGTTGGAATGATGGCTCAGGTTCCAAAATTGGATTCCTGTTAGAGCATACAAAGGGACAATTTGTGTAATTAGTGGATTGTCGAGTTTAGCACCATGGAAAATTGAGCAAAAATGCAGTTTGTAGGCTAATTGTTTGATAAAATGTCTATGGGGAGAAAGGATCGTATAGAGCCATAACTTCCAACTTGGAATCCCAAAGTGGGTGCGGGTGTCGTCATTGGAAAACTAATTCAAAGGGGAATACTTTGGATGGCTTAGATCTTGGAGAAGTGATTTAGAATTCTTCAAAACCCGAGAAGAAAGATAGCAGCGACCTTGATTTGATAAAATTGATGAAGTGTATAATTACTAGCATTTGAAAGAAAATGCTACAAACCTGGAATTAAGATGTATATAACAATTTTCATGGTATGCACACTTATTGGAGAGTCAAAGCTACAACAAGGACAAGTAAAGAATATAATTGAAGAAGAGATATGGAATATGGAGATGGACCTTACATCCATGAAGAAGTTAGAGGCTTGAATATCGATGTAGAAGAGACTAAGTCTAACAGACATAGAAAGAGATTGGAGTCATTAGAGCTGGTAGAAACTATAAGGAGCTTGAAGATGGAGGTGTAGAGTTGCAGAGATGATAATGAGAGGATGTTGAAAGCTCAAGAGAGGAAGAATCAATGGAACACTCAACTACTACATAGCTTAAATCATTTGCAAAAGAAAATGAAGAATGGATCAGGTTCAAGGTATGAGGGAAGAGGCAAAGTTTATTCAAGAAGAGAAAACCATGGAAGATCAAGTACTCAAGAAGTGCTACCAGAATTCAAAGGCATCATTACTCACCAACACATTTTGCAAGGAAGCCATATGCATGCGATAAATCACAGAGCAACCCAAAAGTGTCCCCATTTAGACATAAAAGGAGAAGGTATGAGCAAAACCAATTGCAAGGTGAGCTTAGGAAGATCAAGCCACCAAACTTTGATGGTGAAAACAAGATGGGAGAGGATGTTGAAGCTTGGTTGTTGGGAATAAGAAAGTACTTTTAGGTGCATAATTATTTAACCAATCTATAAGCCAAAATCGCCAGATACAACCTACAAGGGAAAGCTTCTACTTGTTGGGATCAATTGAAGCAAGTTAAGCACATTGATGAGTGGAGGATTTATTGTAAGGGGTTCAAGAAGTATTTCCAGCAACAATATCTTTCTGAGCACATTTATGACAAGAAAATGTAGGAATTTTTTGAACTCAAGTTGGGAAATATGACCATGGAAGAATGTGATAAGTTTTTGGAGCCACTGAGGTATGTTAGCTATATTAAAGATGAGAAGGCAAATATATAGAGATTCCTAAGTGGGTTGCTTGCATTCTACAAAGATAAAATTTAGTTTGATGAACATCATACTTTTGAAGAGACAATTAGGAAGGCTAGATACTTGTATGACCATAGCGAAGGTAGAACAGATTTTCAAAGGTCTTTGAGAGATAAGAAAAAGAACATGCAAGATTAGAGGAAGAAGGGATTCAACCTCCTTTCTTCAAGAACAATCCTAATACATATCTGCAAAGCCAACCAACCTAGAGTGGATCTAAGATGGCAAAATTCTTGGGGTAAAGGGAAAGGCAACCAATCAAATGTTGGGGATGTGAAGGAGACCATTTGTACATAGATTGCCCTCAAAAGGAAGATAGATTGAGGAATGTGCACAATATTCGAGAGGCAACTACAGTGGAAGATGTGGGTAGAAAGTTGAAACATCCCAAGAATATATGTCGATTTGTAAAATTGACAGGCAAATCATCAATCAAACATGATTGAGGTTGAAGGTGAGATTTCCAATCAACCTATTGCAATTTTAATATATTAAGAAGCAAGTCATAGTTACATTGCCCCTAATTTGGTAGAAAGATTTCATTTGGAGAGAAGTAAACATGAGAAATCATGGTTGGTCCAATTGGCCATTGGGACTAAAAGGAAAATTAATGAGATTACCAAAGGCTGCCCATTAGATATGGATGGTGTCAACACTGTTGCAGGCTTGAACATAATACCACTTGGTTCATACGCTGTTCTTATTGGAATGGAGTGGTTGGGTGCACATCATGTTTTCCTCAATTGTCATAATAAAACTTTCACTTGTCTTGATGAAGAAGGAAAACAGAGAACAATGAAAGACATTATTAGATACATTTATATAAGGGAGATTTCATCTTTGCAATTGAAGAGATGCTTTCGGAAAGGGTGCTAGTTGTATGCAACTCTTGTGGAAGAGCTAAGAAAGTGCATAAGCAATAATCTCGAGGTCTTTCTAGTGTTGTAGGAGTATGTAGATGTATTTGGGGAAATACCGAGTTTACCACCAAAAAGAGATATTGATTTCTCTATTAATTTGGTGGCTGGAGCTACTCTAGTATCTAAGACTCCATATAGAATGAGTACACCTGAATGGAAGGAGGAGATGCAAATGCAATTAGTAGAATTGTTAAAGAAGGGGTATATACTCCGAAGCATCTCTCGTTGGGGAGCACTAGTACTCTTTGTAAAGAAGAAAGATGGGACTTTGTAGTTGTGCATTGATTTTAGACAGTTGAACAAGGTCATTATGAGAAATAAATATCCTCTACCAAGAATTGATGACCTATTTGATTAGCTGAGAGGGGCACAAATATTTTTGAAGATAGATTTGAGGTCGGGCTACCATCGGATAAGGATAAATGATGAAGACATTAGCAAGATAGCTTTCATAAATAGGCATGGACACTACAAATTTGTAGCGGTGCCATTTGGGTTGACAAGTGCACCAACTACCTTCATGTGCTTAATGAATGGAAATTTATAAATTACTTGGATGCGTTTATCATTATATTCCTAGATGACATTCTTATTTATTCAAAGTTACAGGAGGAGCATGAAGAGCACTTGAGGTTAGTACTACAAGTGCTAAGAGAGCATTGGTTGTATGCTAAGTTAGGCAAGTGTTCCTTTTATCGGAGGCAGATTCATTACTTGGGACACATCATCTTTGAGGAAGTAATAGCAATAGATCCAAAGAAGATCGAAGCTATTAGGGGATGGTCTACACCCAAGAACATAGCCAAGGTAAGGTCATTCATGGGGCTTGTTGGATACTATAGAAGATTCATAGAAGGATTCTCCAAGATTGCTCATCACATTACATCTTTACATAAGAAGGGAATTAAATTTAAATGGACACCAAAGTGTGAAGAAAGTTTCGAGCTGCTAAAGGAATTGGTTACTAGTGCACCCATTCTTAAGATAGTTGATCTGAATGAAATTTTGTGGCATGTACTATGTATAGGTACTTGCAAAGAGGGAGATGGTGGAGTTCTTATTCAAAACGAGCATGCGAATTGTTATGAATCTAGGAAGCGTATGGAGTATGAAAAGAATTATGTCACACATGTCTTAGAACTCGCTGCAATAGTTCATGCATTGAAGATGTGGAGACATTACTTGATGGAGAGAAAGTTCGAGTTAAAAACAGACCATAGTGGTTTGAAATATTTATTTGAACAACAAAGTTTAAATGCCAAGCAAATAAAATGGTTGGAATTTTTTAGTGAATATGACTTTGATATTAAACATATTAGAGGGAAGGAGAACAAGGTTGTTGATGCACTCTATAGAAGAGTACATGCAATGCATGCTACAACCATCAGTATGTGCAAATCTGATTTGAGGAACAAAATTCTTGAGGTTGTTAACTTAGATGAGCACTATCTACAGATAAAAGAAAGCTTACAACAAGAGAAGGTACAATAGAAGTATGAGAGGTATAAGTTGGATGAGAATGTCATTCATATGCATAAAAACAAAGTGTATGTTCCTAACTCTTATGGATTAAGGAAACTAGTTTTAAAAGAAATGCATAATGTCCCATATGCTAGACATCCTGGATACCAATAGACAATTGTGGCAATAAGAAATCAATACTTTTGGCTAGGAATGAAAAAGGATGTTGTTGATTATATAAGTAGGTGTATGGAATGTTAAAAAGTAAAAGTTGAGCACAAACATCTAGTAGGTTTACTACAGCCAATACAAATTCTAGAATGGAAATAGGAAGTGGTACCTATTGATTTTATCATTAAGTTGCCCAAGACAACGAGGCAAAATGATTCCATAATGGTAGTGCTGGACAAATTAACCAGAGTTGCTCACTTTATTCTAGCTAAGTTGGTTCATAAGGCAACTAATATGACAGAGATTTACTTGAAAGAGATTGGCAGGTTGCATAGGATACCTAAGGCAATTATTTCAGACAGAGATCCAAAGTTTACCTCCAACTTTTGGAAATGATTATTCAAAGGTTTTGGTACAACTCTGAACTTCAATACAACCTATCATCCGCAAACAGATGGGCAACAAAGAGAGTTAAATAAGTGATTGAAGACATGTTAAGAATGTATGTGATGGATAAGCCATCCAAGTGGAAGGATTACTTGTGTTTAGTAAAACTTGCCTATAATAAGGGTTATCAAGCTTCACTGAAGATGAGTCTATTTGAAGCATTTTATGGCAGAAAGTGTAATACTCTAGTTAGTCGGGACAATCCAACAAATAGAGTAGTACTTGGGCCAGGATTGCTTAGAGAAATGGAAGAGTAGATGGTCAAGATCAAGTAGAATTTAGAGGCAACAAAGGACAAGCAAAAGAGTTATGTAGATAAAGATATAATACCAAGGGAAATTAAAGTTGGGGAGCACGTGTTTCTGAAAGTGAAACCAAAGATAAGTTCCTTGAAATTGGGGAGCTGCACTAAGCTAGCAGCCAAATATTATGGTCCATTTGAGATCTTGGATATGATAGGGCCTTTTGCATACATGTTCGCATTGCCTACTATTAGGCCATTATCAGTGGTATATTGTACAACGCGAATGTTAGATACCTAATCCTTGGGATTATAGTATATTGTAAATATTAATTTAGGAGAAATATGAAGAGTCATAGGTGAATAGGAAGATTCATTCATACCTCTTGGAAGATGAAACTAAAGGTCACTTCTAATTGTATTAATGTATGGCTCACATGTAATGCAATTCAATTTGTGGAGTTATTCGTTTCCCAACCTGTCAATGATATCAGAGCACCGGTTGTTTTTGATAACTCCATGATCTACTTCCCTTCTTTCTTCCTTTGTGAGATCTCTCATTTCATGAATTCCTACTTTCTTGGTTAACATTCAATTGTCCAGACACATTGACATCCTAAATGGATTTGTGAACAATATCAACCACTAAATTGCTCATTCTCCTTTTTGGCCATTGTTGCCTAGGCCTTCCAATTTTTTCTGGACCTGTCGTGGGTTTGAATCATTGTTTGTACCCATCGTATTTGAGTCTCTCCTGGTTTTCTCAGAATCTACGAAAACGGGACGATTGAACGCTTCATTGACAGGGGAACGGTCCTCCCTTCTTCATAGGACGATAATTTCGACAAGAAGGAATGAGAGACATCCAAGGACGTGGTGTTGGATCCTCAAACAAGCATCTTTGTTCATTTCTATCTCCCTTGTCTGGAGGTCATGAATGGAAAAGAAAAAGTCTCGGTGCTTGTGTACACTCACAGAGGGGCTTTCTACATCAAATCAACTTTACTAGGATGAAAAGCACAATAGAATTGCTAATTCTCATGTTACTCCTTCTCACCACTCCTAGATCGTTCCTTACCCTCGTTGGATATTACAAGATTCTGCTGCTAATTCTCTTGTCCATGCTGTTGACGTTTATACAAAACTTGTTTGTTTTGATGAAATGATCTTAGTTATAGTGCTACGCATGATCAGGTCCACAACCAAGAATTTGTTCCTTAGCCCGAGTCCACCAGATTTGAACTACCCTCGGCTGAGACCTTATAGCAATTTGAGGGTATGATAGAACCTATTGCTATAACAATTGAATCCCTAGTTTCAAAGAAATAACAACTGTAGAAAGCCATTGAGGAGCTTGATGCACACAAAGATGGTATACAAAGTTGCACTAGACAGTGGAAGGACTTGGAACAACATTTTTCTTGTATTCATGAAGCTTTGAAGAAGAGGGTTGATGAGTTAATCAAAAATGAAAAATCATGTAAGGCCAAGGCCTTGGAAACTCGAGAAATGTTTGAGAAGCAAGATGAAGTTGTTGCAGTTAAGGAGCAGGCTTCTTTGGCCCGTGTATATGAGTAGAAAGATGTTTCTCTTGTTGTCATTATTGAGACTCCCTTGACATTGGCTTCTTCCACGTTAGCATTTGGAATCTCTTTGACTCCAACATTTGGTGCAACATCTACTCGAGCATTTGGGAGTAGCCCAACATTTGGAAGCACTCCATCTCCTTTTGGTCAGAGTTCAACTCCAACATTTGGCAGCTCGAGATTTGGACAAACTTCCTTTGGTGGATAGCTTGGAGGTAGTAGGAGAGGATGTGGAAAAAAGAATTTTAGAGGCAGGGGTTAGGCACAATCATTATCTTCACTGTGTTCGTTGTGGAAAGAATGGACATGAGGCAAAGACATGTAGGATCCCATGGGAGAATATCAAAGACAAACATGAACAAAAGGAAGGAAAAGGTAAAGCTCTTGAACTTGTTTAATCTATTGTTGCTCACTGCAATATTGGCATAAATGAAGATTTGTTTAAAACTTCGTTTGCCTCTTGGAGAAATGCTTGGTTGCTTACACTGGTGCTACTTGCCACATGACCTTTTGGAGAGACTTTTTTGAAGAATTGAATGACAATGTAGAGGGTGCAGTAAACCTTGCAGATGGTTCCAGTCTCAAACCTACGGGAATTAGCACCATTAGGCTCAAATTGCCTGGATTCCCGAATTTTCTTTTGCATAATGTTCTCTATCTTCTTGAGTTGCAAAGGAACTTGCTCTCTCTTGTGCACATTCGATAGCAAGGCCATTCTATTCACATGTTTAATGGACAAGTTGAAATAAGGTCTTGTGCACATTTGACAACAAGGCCATTCTATTCACATGTTTAATGGACAAGTTGAAATAAGGTCTTCCGACAACATGGTTGTCATGATAGGATGGGAGGATGACAGATTGTTGAAGTTGAAAGGGACATCTGTATGGGCACAGAATTAAGCATACCTTTCTCACCATGATGAAGGTACATTGTCTTCTAGTCTCTTGTGGCACGCTAGATTTGGACACATCGATTATGATAGTCTTCGTGTGATGAAGAAAAATGTTGTCTTTGGCTTGCCTACCATTCCAAGAACTTGAAGTAATGTGAGGCATGTATCCTTGGTAAACACAACAACCAGCCTTTCCATGATTCCACTTCGACAGTATGTAGAAAGCTACAGTTGATTCACTCTTATTTGTGTGATCCCATGCCTATTCTATTTGTCTTTGGTAATAAATATATCATGACTTTTATTGATGACTACACTAGGATGTGTTGGGTTTATTTGTTGAAACATAAATCTCAAACATTTGAAACATTTAAATATTTTCATCGATGGATCAAAATTGAAGCTGAATCTTGTATTGGTACTCTTTGTACTGATAATGGAGGGGAAGATACTTCTAATAAGTTTGAAAACTATTTTCGCCAACATGGGATCAAGCATCAAACGATTGTTCCATACAATCCTCAACAAAATGGTGTAGCAGAAAGAATGAACAAGACACTCTTAAATATGGTACGTTCAATGTTGTTTTTCAAGAATGTGAAGTTGATGTTTTGGGTTGATGCAATTCTATGTGTAGTATATGTGAGAAATAGGAGTCCATCTCACGCTCTTGGGAACAAGACTCCTTATAAAATGTGGTATGGTTGCATTTTTTTGGTGAGGCATCTCATGGTTTTTGGTTCCACCTACTATGCCGTAATTCCTAAGGAGCAAAGAAACAAACTTGGTGCAAGGAGTCGAAAGTGCATTTTCTTGGGGTACTCAAATACCACCAAGGCATATCGTCTTTATGATGAGGTAAACGAAAAATTCATTCTTTCCAGAGATGTGGTTTTTCTTGAATCAAACAAGAATGACAAAATTGTTGAGTGGAATCTTGATCATCTTGATAGATTCACCCATGTATTAGACATATCATGAGTTTGATGATGAGATTCCACATCTTGAAGGGGGGATCCCTATCTTGATTCCACATCTTGAAGGGGGGATCCCTATCTTGGATCAATCTTTGGAATCTCCTTTTGAAGTGTCGTCTCCCCCTCATGTAGAAGATCCAACCACTTCATCAAAACATGAAGTTCAATTGGATGATGTGATTGAGAGGATTGAAATGATGAACCTTGATGGGAATACAACACCAGCTCAATTAGTGGACCAACCTGGACCATCATAGAAATGTCCAAAGTGGCTCATAAAGACACTTGAAAGTGTTTGTCTTGATGAGGTTGGAAAGACAGGAACCAGAAGTTCAACAAGACAAGATGGAGGTGATGTAGATAATTTAGATTTAGGTGATGTAAATCACATATTTGTTGCATATGATTGTGAAATGAATTTGTCTACTGACATTGAACCAACTTCCTTTGAAGAAGTTGCTTCTCATGATGATCGGAAAGAAGCCATGTAGGAGTATGATGCTCTCATCAAGAATGGGACATGGAAGTTGGTAGATCCT
>CBVK0102391444.1:0-10296 GCA_900067695.1 Picea abies
CCCTCAAAATGGCCCCAGAAGTTAAAACTGCTAAAAATAGTAAATTGCCAAAATTGTCAGAAAACTGTTTTGAGCTAGTTGGAAGAGGTGAGTGGCCACCGATATCCACCTAGATCAATCCTCGCTCCTTAGGAAGTAATGGTCTCCATTGCATTGAGTTCCCCCATCAAATGAGAAAATTTCTGTTGAATTTGGCCCCGGGTGAGCCACTTGCCTTGGTGCAGGAGCTGCCCTGTTTTGACGACTCAATAAAGATGGATCCTTTGTTGTTGAGTGCCATTGGTATGTGTGTCCACAATCTAATCATTGGATTACTATTGTATGTGGTATAGGTTGAGCTATGTTGCTGTCAACTACTCTGCTACGTCTGAGGTGTCCAATAATGGTGGGAAATAAGGGCGAAGGAGATCCAGGTTGAACACTGGGTGCAGGCCAAGGAAAGGAGGAATGTTGAGCTCAAAAGAATTATCTCCCATGGCCTTGGTGATGGTGTACATCCCATAATAGAGTGGGCGAAGCTTCCTTTGGGGTCCTGTAAGGAGTTCTTTCTGCAAGTGCAACCAAACTTTTTCGCCCACCTGAAACTTATGTGGCACACGATGTTGCTCATGGCGCTGCTTGTACTTGTCATTGGACTTCTGTAGGATATCCTGAAACTGTTGGTGGATGTGCTGGATCTGCTAAATGAACCCGGTGGATTTTTTAGCTTCAATCAGAGTAGGATATGAGTCGGTTGAGGTGACCTCAAGGGGAAGTGCAACATCTATGGGACCCAATGGTTGGAATCCCAACCCCACCTGAAAGGGGCTGTGGCCGGTTGAGCTATGCAGGGCTCAGTTGTAGCTATGTTGGACATAGGGAAGGATCTCATCCCATGTGAGAGGGTACTTTGAATTATACATGCGAAGGATATGCATAATCATTTGATTTACAACCTCGGTTTGGACATCTGTCTAGTGGTGGAAGGCCGTGGATTTGGTGAGCTTGGTGTCCAACAGTGACCAGAGGCTTGACCATAATGTGTTGATAAATAGACTGTCCCAATCTGAGAAAATGGTTTGTGGGATTCCAAAATTTACCTAGACTCGTTCAAAGAAGATCTTGGCAATGGTCTCTGCTGTGATGTTCTTCTTGCAGGCAACCAGAATCCCCATCTTAGAAAAACGATCAACAACCACAAAAACACAGTCATTTCCTCGCTTGGTGGATGGGAGGCCCAACATGTAGTCCATTAAGATGGATTCCCATGGCCTTTCAGGAGTAGGAAGAGGGGTGTACAAGCCCTGTTTCTTAGTGGTCAGTTTGGAAATAACACAGGCAGTGCAGGACTTGATATACTTGCTAACCTCCTGTCGAATTTTTGACCAATAGAAATGTTTCTGTAGCATCGCCACTGTCTTTTCGATGCTGAAGTGTCCTGCCACCTGACTGTAGTGGAATTCCTATATCAGCTTCACTAGATATGGCCCAGATGACACAACAACCCATATTGAAGATGGAAATTATTGACAACTACATTTGCACCCAACATTTGGTAGGTGTTGGCGAAGTCCGGGTCTGTCTCATAGAGTTGGGGCCATCCAAAGGTCTCATGGCCACAGGATTTTAGCACTGTTGTGAGTGCCGTGACTGACGGTCTGTTGAGGAAATCAATGATGTGATCGATTCTTCCTGTTTTATACTTGATGTTGAGGTGGAATTGCTGCAAGTATGTGGACCACTTTTGATGGCAATCATTTTGCAATTTCCCTTGGGTCTGCATGAATTGCAGTGGCTTATGATCAGTGTGGATGATTGTCTCCTTCCCAATAATGTAATGTCTCCACTTGTGGTAGGCTTGCACAATGGATTACATTTCTTTGTCGTAAGTGGGGTACTTATGGAAAGCATCTGATAGTGTCTCACTATGATAGGCCATGGGGTGGCAGTGCTGAGTGAGAACGACACCCACCGCATAGTCTGAAGCATCCGTCTCGATCTAAACGTGTTGTTGCAGGTCTGGTAGTGAAAGTACCAATGCTGAGTATAAGCGTTGATTCAAATCATCGAACGCTTGTTGTTGGGACTGGACCCACACAAATTTTGCCTTACCACCACCCTTGGTTATTTGTTCAAGGTCCAATGCAATATGGGAAAATCCCTACATGAACCTTCGGTAGAAATTGGCAAGGCCCAAGAAGCTCTGAAGCTTTGTGAGTGTGGTTGGGGCTGGCCAGTCATGGATGAATTGGATCTTGGCTGGATCCACATGTACTCCATGTTGATCAATTATGTAGCCTAGGTAATGGACCCTGTCCATGCCGAAGGAGAATTTTTCCAAGTTGGCATATAGCTTGTGCTGCCACAGGGTGTGCAAAAATTGCTGAATATGCTGCAAATGTTCAGTCCAAGTCTTGCTATAAATGAGAATGTCATCCAGATACACCACTCAAAATTATTGGTGAATGGTCCCAGGATATCGTCCATCATCCTCATGAAAGTGGCTGGTGCATTTTTCAAACCAAAGGGCATGACCAACCATTCAAAAAGGCCTTCCTTTGACTCGAAGGTAGTTTTCCATACATCTATCTGTTCTATCGGGACCTGGTGGTAGCCAGACTTCAAATCATTCTTACTGAAGTATTTGGCCCCTATGAGTTGATCAAGGAGGTCGTCGATTCGGGGAATCGAGTACCGGTTTCTAAATGTGATTTTATTCAGAGCCTGGTAATCAATGCAGAGTCGCCAGGTTCCATCTTTCTTCCGTAACAACATGATTGGGCTCCCGCAAGGTGATAAGATGGGACAGATGTGCCCCTTGTGGAGCAGTTCTTCGATCTGTCACTTAATATCCTCATTCTCTAACAGAGAGCAATGATAGACTAGCCCATTTGGAAGAGGTGCATCAGGGGTTAAATCGATGGGGTGCTTGACCTGGTAGTGCAGAGGTGCCCCAGTAGGTGAGGAGAATATATCTGAGTATTCTTCCATGACCTTATCTACTTGCTTTTGCTGTGTGGAGAGGTCGGTGACAGAGACCTTGGATGTGGCTGTGATATTTCTCTTATTTTGAGAGTGAATCACGAAGAAGACAAACTTCCCCATCTGAGAGATGAACTTCCTTCATTGCTTAGCAAAGATCAAGGAAATATCACTAAGTGGGATTGCCTCGGATATCTTGTACAATTTCCTGTTCAAAGTAATAATTACACTACGAGGCCTAGACTCATATACAACATGACATTTCCATAAATAGGATTGGCCGAAAAGAACATCACAAACTTCGAGAGGAGAAACATCACACAATACCTCGTCTTTGAAGGGCTTGATGTCGTATGATAGTGGGTACTGTTGGCTGACGCGGAGATCACTTCCTTGCCGGAGCCATCCAATGGTGTAGGGTTGTGGGTGCAGTGTTGTTAGTAGGGCTAGCCGCTTGATGACCTCTACTGAGATGAGGTTCTTCTGGCTATTTCTATCTGCGATGAAGTGCAGTGGGGTACCTTTTACCCACGTCTATGAATGGAAGAGGCGTTCTCCTTCTTCTAGCTCATCTGGTTTACTAGGCTGGAGCTTGGTGGTAGCAACGGTGGCATTGGGTTCTGAATCAATGATCCATCTTCCCCTTTATAGTTCTATCTCAGAGTCTGAAACCACATCTGATTCAGAGGCTTTCACTTTGGTCACCAATGACTTCTTTGAGAAGTAGTCAGCAGTGTTATGCCAAGGGCTCTTATGGAAGTCACACCACTTCCCGGTATCTTTCTTTGTCTTTTTGGTGTCCTTATTTGCTTGCGGCTTGGACTAGTTGTATTGATACTATCCATATTTTCTTTGGCCTTTGTTCTATGGGTTGGGGCCGCCCTTTACTAGCTTTTGTTGTGAGGGGTTCCCAGGCCCAAATTGCCGCGTCTTTTGTTTGAGCTTCTACTTGATTTTGATGGCATATCGGTAGGCTACGGCCAAGGATGAGATGTGAAAAAATTCCATTTTGGTCTGGATGTATATATGCAGAGTGTCGCGATACTTGAGCACTAGATGCCACTCCGAATTTTTGATGCCCATCTTGGTGCACAAGGTATGAGAGATATTCATGAAATCTGGCACTGCTTGGTCTCTTTCTTTCCACAGAGTGGTCCATTTGGTATACAAGTCATCATAACTTCTGATAGGGTAGTATTGTTCCTTAATAGCATCCCTGAAGGAATCCCAGGTGGTGGTGATTGTAACTAGTGAGGGTTCCTCTGTTTCCTTTTGCTCATAGAAAGTTTCCCACCAATATTTGACGTGGGGAACGACTTTGAGGAGCGCAAAGTAATATTTTATCTATTCAAAAAGTTATGGATATAAAAATACCCTTCTAGTAGATTCAAACACTTGTCTACAACATCTGCGTCTCTCTGACATTCAAATATAGGAATATTGAAGTTTATTTGTACCTTGAAGGGGGTGGCACCTCCGCTCGAAGAAGATGCGTCACCTGTTGGTAGACGTCGAAGGATTTGCGTGAAACTATCCATCATCTCATTCCTTTGTTGCGTGAGGGATTCCTCAATCAAAAGTTTGAAAGGATCTCCTGTCCCATCATATTTCTTTTCTCCTACCATGAGAGGTCACTTGGGTGTGCGAGAGCTTTTGTCCTCAAGAGAAACAAGCTCGAGACCCAACTCATTGTACTTCGACCTCATTAGGGACATGCATTAAGACGATAAGGAGCAGACCGCTATGATACCACTGATCCGGATTTTATGAGAAGAACAAAATTAATATAGATTATTAACAGGTTCTTAACACAAAATAACAGAGATACAGTAAAATTGGTTTTCTATTCAATAAGGAAATAAGCTGAAACTGTAAAATGCAGCGAAAATAAGCTTGCTGGAATGGTGGCAGCTTATCTCTGAGAAGAGATGTGACGGTTGCGCTCATTCACAAGAAGATTATTACATTGAGGCTTTGAAGGTATTTTTACAATAAATGGGAATGCCAAAAACTCTAGACATCCAAAAACCTAACCCTAGGAGATGAACCGCCAAAAGTAATGTGGACCCTATTTGGGTAAGTTAGTACATCAACTTCCTAGGGTTGTAACTTTTGCATACGATCTCCATTTTAGGCGTATGATAGCCGTTGGAAAGGTATCATCGAGGAGATTCATTTTGGGGGCTCAATCATGCCTTTGTCCATCATTGAGAATCTCTAGCCTGAAAAACCTTCATTTAGGCCCTCAAAATGGCCCCAGAAGTTAAAACTGTTAAAAATAGTAAATTGCAAAAATTGTCAGAAAATTGTTTTGAGCCAGTTGGAAGAGGTGGGTGGCCACTGATATCCACCTAGATAAAAGATAGACACCGTATGAGAAAGTTATCATGTTCTGATCAAATTTCCAAACAAGCAAAAATTCAACTGGTCAAAGTCAACACGTACGTCAGTAGTACGACAGGTGACGTCAGGATGGTGTCAGCATGACATCATGATGAAGTCATCATGCTGATGTGGTGTCACCAGGAGGTGAGACGTGTCACATAGATTCAACATTTTTTGGCTGAGTTGGCACGGTATGGATTTGACACATGTCACTGTACGAATGAAACGTGGTAGTCTGTACAGTGACGTGGCCCAACGAAAGGATAACATGTGGAAGTATAGATGATGACATGGCAGGGTGACTGTGCAATACAAATGTGACATGTCATGACACATGGTTGTATGATAGATGATGTGGCAAGTGACTGGGCAGGTGACAGGGTTGTATGAAAAATGATGTGGCAGCTGATTGGGTTGTATGACGGTGACATGGTAGGATGACTGGACGCTAACTGTGTTGGTAATGACTAATCCAAGGGAAACACATGGCCTAATAAAAGGGCACCATGCTACACCACAGATTTTCCCAATGATAACTAGTTCAAAAATTTGTTATGGGTTGGGGGATTCGAACTCCTGACCTCACGAGATACGCAACGGTTTCGCAAGTAGCGACGGACCAAACAGGCTAGGGTGGTACTTGTTATGCCATATGGAATATACACTTTTTATATTTGCGATGGTGCAAAATAGGGGATAAACCTCGGTTGACAGGGGCCAGCCTTGACTGACCAAGGGCTGAAGACCAGGGGTCGAACCAATTCGGGAGCATGTGGATTGTTAAGGTGTTGGCCATATGGCCATACCCATATGACCATGACCCAAAATGGGAGGAACCCAAATGCACCAGCCCAACCCTTAGTCACATGGCATATGACTAGGGGCTTGAAATTCAGGGGCTGCGCCCAAATTTTTTGCATTTTGGGGTTTTTAAACTATATTGTATGATTTTATTTGATTTTAAGCCTGTTTTGGGGAGTTTTGTCCATTATTGGAGGATATAGAGCCCTTTTTGAGGCTAGATCTTGGGAGGAAGTTGGGAGGATGTTACCAAATTCAAATTTATATAAACCAGAGGTTCTTGGAAGCCTTAGATAGGTTCAGATAAGGAGAAATGCTGAGGAATTTGACAGTCAAAGCCATTTTTATGTAGGGAATCCATTGAGGAGAGGAACTTTGTGGGCCATTTTCGGGAGCTTCGCTCAACCGTTTTCAGTGCCATCAATTGTGTTGGGTTCTTGAGGTCTAGAAGAGCACAACCAGACTAGTTTGTAATCCATTTGAAATTTTTTTGATGTACTTTCGAAGCTTTGAAGAGAAATAAGAAAGCTTCACCCACTGAGACAAAGGCCCAAAGACGTAGGCGATATTACCGAACTCTGTTAACAATTTTGTTGTTATGGTTTATTGATTCTTTGTGCTTACTTTTAGATCTGAATATCTTATTATGGATGCCATGTTATATCATTGATTCTTCCTCTTTCCTTCATTTCCTAAATGGTTAATGCACTCATGCTTTAAAAACTTAACCATAGTCTTTAAAAGATCTTTTTGGATCAAGTGGTATCAGAGCAGGTTGACGATAGGTTTTTGAGTTTGCATGATTACTAGGGAAAAGTTGAATCGTGGTGAAGGAGATCTTGTTGAAGAGAATCCTAAGATTGGATCGATAAAGAAAACTCCTCAAAGTGAGAAGATGGCATCAGAAGAGGGATTTTCTCATAACAAGATAGAGTTTCAAAAGACCTTATTTGCCATGTCATAGATGGTAAAGGTTTTATATGATGATTACTTGGAGCGGAAAAGACCGATTCTAGGTGAATCTTCAAAATCCAAAAGTGAAGAAGGAGAGGATCCTCCTAAAACTCATCCTTTACCTCCTTCTTCTCTATCAAATTCTTCTTCTTTAAGTACAAGTTCCAAATCCACCGCAAGAAAAAATTCCCATAAATATAAACATGATATGCCTTTACTTAAGCTTGATGTGAAGTTTGAATTACCCATGTATGATGGTGAAGTCAATGCAGAGAGGCTTGATAACTGAGTCAGACAGATGGAAGTTTATTGTAGTGTGCAACAAATCAAGGATGAGACAACTCAAATCAAATTGGCATCGCTTCGACTTGCAGGTACACCACTCATCTAGTGGCAAAGAAAGTTGCAAAATGGCATGCAACAAGTGGGTAATGTATTTCCATCATGGAAGGTTTTTGTTTCTGCACTTAATTTTTTTTTTTATCCTTTGGGTTATAAAGAGAAGGATTTAATTGAATGGCAAGGTCTTAAACTAAAAAAGAGACAAACATTGCAAGAATTCACAGATGAATTTTGTAAGATGGCATTAATGTTAGACATTCCATTACATACCCAAGAAACTCTTATGATGTATATAGGAGGTTTACCTGCACATATTCATAACATTGTAATATGTTTGGACCTACTAATCTTGATGAGGTTTCTGTTCAAGCAACTTACGCTGAGGTAGGGAAAACAAGAGTTGGTGTATCAGGGGAATCATCTTCAAGAAAAGAGTACAAAAGGAAGTGGAATGGAAAGAAAGAAAATTTAGTGACAAGAAAGGAAGAGAAGCTCTCTTGCAAGCATTGCAAGAAAGAAGGGCATGATGATGACCATTGATGGAAATTGCATCCCGAGAAGAGACCTAAATGGTTCAAAGAGAGAAAAGGGAGGAAAACAACAACAACAACAACACAACCAACATATTTGGGATTAGATTCGGGTGATGAGTCTAAAAACACAACAGTTGGTTTGACAGGTAAAATTGGTGATGGATATGATTCTAGTGTTGGATCATGTTTTCATTGATGCCAATGGTTTGATTGACTGATGTCAAAGGATTGATTTCAAGTGATTGAGTGATTCATTGATGTCAATGGATTGATTGACAGGCTTGATTGATTGATGATTGATGAACAATGTATATGTATTTTCCTTGATGAGAATGATAGATGTCAAGTGGGAACCAATCAATGAAGATGGATCAATGAATTGTCATTGATACACAATGAAGATGGATTCTTTGATATATGATGCATAGTCGGATTGATGAAATGATGAACCATTCTTTTCCTATCATGGTTGATAATAAGTACAAATGGATGAACTCCAAAGTGGTCCCCTTATGGTGAAATCCCTCACAGGAAGACGCTTTGTGGTTTAGTTATGGTTGGAGAACCCATGCTTGTATGTGGAATAATGAGATGAAGATCAGTGAAGCTGTTGGTGAAACTATCCTAGATGGATAGTGCTTTTCATGTAATTTCTGGTGGTATGTGGAATGTCACATAACTCCTTATGGTTTGAGAGTTATGGCCTTACGAAGTTGGAGGACCCTCATATGTTGGCTTGAAGCTCCCATAGGTCAAAGAAGTCAAAGAGATTGCAAAGAAGAAATTATTATTTAAATGATAAAGTAAAGTGACAAAGTCAAGGTGGATTATTTAAATAATAAAGAGAAGTGGAAAATCAAGAAATATTATTTAAATGATAAAGTAAGGTGACAAAATCAAGAAGGAATATTTAAATGATAAAGTATTGGAAAAATTTCTATTTATTGAAAGTGGTTAACCCTAAAATATGGAAAATAGGTTAAGTGACCTAAAAGATGAAGAGTATAAATAAGAGGCAAGGGTCTCTTGTGAAAGGTACTTTTTGGTGAAGGTATCTTAAGCATGATTGAAGATCTATTCTGAGAGAGAGAGAGCATGAGGAGGATCTCATGGACACATCAAATTTTTGGTAATGTCTGAGATCTTGATGAAAAAAGTCTCGGAGCTTCAGAAACCCCAGTTGCTGAGGTATACACGGGCTGTAATGGGCCAGGGCACATACACACATGGGCTGTATGAGGACAGGGTGCGTACAATAGATAAAATCATGGAGATTTGTGTTTGAGTTGATGACTGACTGTTGAAGATTGGAGCAGGTTCCAGATCTGCACTCTGTGGGCTTAGATCTGCCATAAAGATTCTGGTATGGTGATATTATTGACTTGATGGATATTCTTGTTTGTTTGGTGAATTCTTAAGGCATTCTTGGTATGACTGTTATGATATGGTTTGCGTTGGTTGATGGAGTGATTAACACTCTTATGATTCAGTGTTGATATGATACTGGTTGTTTACACATGTTTGAGTAGCATTTATATTGTATGATTGAGAAGCATAAATAATCTATTGGAGAGATTGGATGTGTTATGACTGGATGGTGGTCAATTTGGACAGTGAAAGACAGAAGAGAATGTGATTGCAGGGAGCAGAGGTTCTGAGCATATGAAGAAAAGAAAAACCCTAGTTGCTCAGAAGTACACACATGTTGCATTATAGATTGGCCGCATACATACGCAGGCTATAGTAAGCCAGGGTGCATACACACGCGGGCTACACTACTAATAGGTCGCATACCTATGACATATTGATATATGTGGAGGATTTTTGCCTCATCTCAGTTGGTGCTGAGGATGTAAGCTAAGTATTGCATATAGAGCTGGTGGTCTTGTAGAGTTGTACTCTATTCAGTTGTTACTGATAAACCCCAAGTATTTGATGCAGGAGCATCGCCAACTCATCAAGGAGCATCGCCCATGACAAGCGAGCCAGCATGGAAAACAATGAATAGCTGGACAAGCCCAGCCGAAACTTTTTGAATTCTCATTTAAGATGATGTGCCAATGTATAAATGAGACATTTATAGAAAGCGCCTTTTGTATGTTGTATCAGACATCGAGCCATACGCTCTTGTCTGAAGTAGATAAGAAGGCATTTAATCTAGTTAATGCAGGTAGGTAGGATTTATTTCTAGATTATACAGTTTTAGATGGAAGGAGGGAAAACGGATATAGACACCCTCACTTGTACATTGTAACATTATTCGGCAACATTCAGAAGAGAAGAGCAAGCAGAGAAAACTATGAAGAACACCCATGTACAG
>CBVK0102391475.1:0-10535 GCA_900067695.1 Picea abies
TTCAGAGGGAGTCACTTGACTCAGAGGAAGTCAACCTATTTGAGAAGAAGAAAGAGACAATACCTTCTCTCCCTTCATTAGTTCAGAGGGAGACAGTTACTGATCCAGTTGATCCAGTTGATCTCATAGCTCAAGTTGATGTTCCCAGAGACATTGCAGTAGGCCGGAAGAGGCCTACATGTGCTCGATAGAATTTGCAGGAGGCAAAGGGACATGCAGCTCCTCGTGGTACATTCCGAGAGAGCAAGAGACCACAGGGATTTTCGAGCTATGTTTCAACTATGAGCCACTTCATTGATACTGAACCTTCTTGTCATGAAGAAGTAGTAGGTCAACAGTTCTGACAAGTTGCCACGACATAAGAGTATCAGTAAATCATGAAGAATGATGGGTGGGATATGTTCTGAGATCGGAAGGGAAGTCCGTAGTGACTTCCAAGTGGATCTATAAGATCAAACATGTAGCAAATGGAAGTGTCGAGAAGTACAAAGCGAGATTTGTGGCTAGAAGATTCTCTCATGTGGAGGGAATAAATTGTGAGGAGACATTTGCTTCTGTTGCTCGATACACTTCCATCAATATGATTATTTCCCTAGCTGCATCCATGAGTTGGAGACTACATCAGGTGGATGTAACAACATCCTTTCTCAATGGAGAGATTGAGGAAGAAGTTTACATCGAGCAGTTAGATGGATTCGTGATACATGAGGAGGAGTCTCATGTGTGTAGGTTGAAGAAATCCTTGTATGGACTAAAGTAGGCGCCTCATGCATGGTAGATTGATGGATATCTGATGAGTTTGGGCTTTAGCAAGAGTGCTGCTAATCCCAACCTATACTACCATATTGTTGGTGATGAGTGCCTAATTTTGGTCCTATATGTGATGACTTATTCCTCACCGATTCAAAAAGCCTTATTGATGAATGCAAGCGTGCATTGGCTTTTGAATTTGAGATGAAGAACCTTGGTATGATGCACTACTTGTTGGACTAGAAATATGGCGGAGGACTGATGGGATTTTCTTGAGTCAAGGAAAATATACAGTGGAGATATTCGGGATGATGGACTGCAAATCCATGGCTACACCGATGGTGATGAACTTGAAGAAGATGAACGAGGCTTCTTCTGATTCAGGCGTGATTGATCCACATCTTTATAGACAACTAATTGGATCATTGATGTATTTGGTTAACACCAGACTTGATATATGCTATGCAGTGAATGTATTTAGCCAGTTCATGAGTCAGCCGAGATAGACACATTGGATAGCAGTGAAGCATGTGTTGAGATATCTACGAGGCACAGTTGGTTATGGCCTGAGATATGCCTCAGGTGTAGACATGAGATTGTAGGGATATGCCGATGCAGATTGGGCAGGGAGTGCAGTGGACCGGAATAACACATTCGATTGTTGTTTTTTTTACCTTGGGGTCTGCCATGATTTCCTGGTGCAACAGGAAACATACTTCTGTGGCTTTGAGTATTGCAGAAGCAGAGTACATTGCATTATGTGTGGCAGTCCGCAAAGCAGTGAGGCTTCGCAAGCTCCTTGCAGACTTATTTGGTCATGAGATGGATTCTATCGTTATCCATTGCAATAACCAGAGCTGTGTGAAGCTCTCAGAGAATCCTGTGTTTAACGATAAATTGAAACACACTGAGATATGGTGCAGAGGAAAGAAGTACATGTGCAATTCCTTTCTACACATGAGTAGGTTGCAGATGTCTTCACCAAACCGCTTGCGAGGACGAAGTTCGAGTACATCCGTGAGAGACTTGGCATGGTGGAGAATAACCAGAGCTGTGTGAAGCTCTCAGAGAATCCTGTGTTTAACGATAAATTGAAACACATTGAGATATGGTGCAGAGGAAAGAAGTACATGTGCAATTCCTTTCTACACATGAGTAGGTTGCAGATGTCTTCAGCAAACCGCTTGCGAGGACGAAGTTCGAGTACATCCGTGAGAGACTTGGCATGGTGGAGAATGCCTCCCTAGCTGAGAGGGAGTGTTGATGATTGCAGCGTCATGTGACATTCTCCAGGTCGTTCTCCTCTAGACTAAGTTGAGTCGATCTGTGAGAGGGCCCATGTGATGGGTGTGTCGTTCTCCTATGGAATGAGTTGAGACGTTGTGTGACCATGTGTTGGGTGTTCCCATGTGATGGGTGTGCATTAGAGTCTGGACTGAGTTGTTATGACGTGTGGTCTCTTATCTACTCCTCTGGACTGAGTTGAGATGACTTGAGACAGTATCCTGCCTTGTATTCCTATGGACTTAGTTGAGTCGACTTGAGATGGTTATCCAGATGATACTCCAGTGGACTCAGTTGAGTTGATGTGTTGAGAGGGGCGTCCCTGTGGATGAGCACAAGTGAACGTGTCCCTAGTGGGTGAGCATCAATGGACGTGTGAGATCCTTGCTATATTGTCTAAAGAGTAAGATTTACTTATAACCCTAATTTGTGATGTAAAGGGTACAAGTCGGCCTCATCATGTGAAAGATAATTAATATTGTGTAATTGTTAATTATATTATTAAGTTGTACAGGTCAACTCTATTGTGCCAATAGACACATCATTTGATGTGATAGGTTTTTTATAAATAAGAGTGGATCCCCATTGTGGATCACACTCACTTGTCATGTCATAATTTCAAAAGTTGAGGTCTGAAATTATGAGGACTGCAATTCATACTTCTCCAAGAGTTAGTTTTCTCATTCATAGCGACACCCTATTGTGTGTTAGGTTTGGTGGTGGACGGTGGATCTTTTCTTGGCAGTATAGAAAAGTATTGTTGGGTTTTTCCCTTGATTGAGAAGGGTTTTCCCATGATATTTTATGGTGTCTTTTGTGCATGGTTATTCTTCTTATGATCTTGGTTTACTGTAGCTAGTGTTATTGTTGCTGCGATAGTTATGGTTCAACTAATGATAAAATGAATTAAACTACATCTACATCAGCTAACCATCAAAACTTAACAAGATTTTTTACTTTCTAGCAAATTTATCTTTAGGATTTGGATGCTTGAGGCCTTGGGTTGCCAACACCTCCTCCATCCATCCCTTCTCCTTTTACTAAGCATTATCATTGCTATTTTGCTCCAAGTTTTGCTGCTACTATTGGCTTCATAAACCCTAAAAGCCACTAGTCTACTCACTATAGTGAACAATTGATCAAACAAACACTCAAACCTTTCTCCTTGAAGCTTTTGCTAACTTTTACTAACCCTAAACAAGACTAATTCCTTAGATAACTTGCTGCTGTTGCAAATCATTGCTACAACCATACTAATTCATGCTAAATTGTCACATTCACCTACATAACTTCCACTTAGCTCACTCATAAATTGCTCGTGACAATTGCCGATCAATCTACTAGATAAATGCTAAGTTTGCATGGTGTTTTCTTGCAATTTTGAGCACTAGAATTTGCTGTTGTTACAAAATATTGCTACAGCCATCTAACTGCAGCAAATTCTCTACGAAAGTGATATTAAATGCTAGCTAAACATTTTCCAAATTTGCTTGTGACAAGTTATTATCAATTTGCCTAGTCAAAGTTATTTTTCTTGTCTTTCTCAAGCAATTTCAAGGCATAATTCTTGTGGCTGTTACAAAATACTCATTGCTGTTATAAATTATTACATTTCTGCAACTTTATATTAGCTAGCCTTCTTTTTGAAGGTTCATGGTCTTAAGAAGCATTAACATCACATTTTGTACTTAAAAGCTGCCATATTTTCTTTGTTGTCTTGTTTTGGGCAGGTATACTCCATTTTACCGTTGCTTCATCCATTAAAGACCTTAAGAACCTTTTGACTTGAGTGACTAGTGAGGGGGATTTTCTTGCATCCTTGCCTTAGTCTTAACATCCCATTAGATCACTGGTGACATCTCCCCTGGGGTAATTTTGATATACCCCTTAACAGAAAGGGGTTCCCTATTAAGGTGACAGTGATAGGTCACCCCCTGTTACGCCAATATTACATTCACTCGCCTTGGGATTTGGGCAAGTACAGATTGTGCGATAACAATACCCAATTGTTATGGATTTTAATCAATTAATGGAAAATAAATGGGTTTGGAAAAAAGATGCAATGAAAACGAAGGTGCAACATCGTCTATAAAGCCACCCACAAATGAGACAATACAAACTCTTGTATGTCATGAACCCCATGCCTAGAGGTCTTACCCACTCCAATTCAAACTCATACATTAATTATATGGGTTTCTCTTGGAAAAAACCCTTGACTTGAGAACTGACTGGCCCAATGGGATGCCTTGACACCCCTCCCACACCTAAATTTGAAAAATTGTATAACGTTTTTGAGAACTTGTTTAGTTTGAAAAGGGGGGTTTGATGCACATGTTCGGATGGTTTGATTATTATATGTGGCTTACTTTTCATTATTCTTGTGACTTGTGGACCCTTGGAGGGCGTACTTGTTTGTCTTTGCAGGACCTTTCCCAGTGGATAGGTATTCATGAGGAGATGACTTGTTCGAACCTTCAAGGGGGCTTTGGAGCTCAAGGATGGATGCAGAGACCCCGCGTTTGGGGCAAGCTGGTGATCACTGTTTCACAGGAGGTCGTTGCCTTTGGAGGCACTCTGGCAGGCCTAGACGGAGGGCTCCCACCTTCTCTCACATGGATGCTAGCCTTTGGAGGCTTGGACTTCTCTTACCTAGCCTATGATGTCACCATGGAGAAGGATAGGGTTTGCTCATGGAGAAGGAGGTTATGGCACATTGTTTTGGCACATGTGGCATGGTTACTGGCCTTTGGAGGCCCAACGTCCCACTGAGAAACCTTAACGTTCCACATTGGAAGCCCAACATTACCCTAGAAGGGCATGACATCTCCCTTTGAGGATCATTTTGTAAAAAATTGAATTTATTTTTAATTTTAATGAGCAAATTAAGGAGTAGGCTCAGATTTGTGAAACGATAACTTTTGGATAATAAGGCTAGGATTTCCCATATAAATATGGCTAGCCTAAATTGTTTTTCACATAATTTTTCCTCACAAGAGGACTTTGGATCTGAAATTTTCATCCTTTATGGGGTTACTTGGCTGAAATACTAGTGCACACCTCTTGGAGACTTGCTTGGGATATCTTTTTGGTGATTTGTGGTGGGAATTTATGCAACTATGTGTTTATTTAAGCATATAGGGGCTTCCGCAGTGCAATATATTAGATTGTGGGCTAAGTTTTTTCAAATGGGGTAGCAAGCTAAGTGGGCTTGATTGTGGGGAAAAATCCACAGTTAAGCGCGCTTGAGCCAGAGGCGTCTTGGGATGGGTGACCACTTGGGAAGTCCTGGTTACCGGGTGCAAGCCCCGAAAGTGATGATTGATGCTATGCGATTCATTTCATTGGTTTCAATCCCACTTCTTCACCCCTGTGAGCATCACCCGATGCAATGAGTGCTAAGTGGACTATTCAAATCATGAGAATTATTGGTCAGTTGCCACTAATACTCATGGATATGGGCCATAGATTAATGACTTACACTACGCAGTTAATCCCAAAAATAATGTCTAATATCTTGCACTGCGGAAGCCCCTATATGCTTAAATAATAAGAGTGAAGGGAGCTCTAACTGGGTAGTTCATAAGGCACAGTACTTGCTAAGGTTTTGTAAATGGGGTAGCAAGCTAAGTGGGCTTGATTGTGGGGAAAAATCCACAGTTAAGCGCGTTTGGGCTAGAGGCGTCTTGGGATGGGTGACCACCTGGGAAGTCCTGGTTACCAGGTGCAAGCCCCGGAAGTGATGATTGATTCTATGCAATTCATTTCGTTGGTTTCAATCCCACTTCTTCACCCCTGTGAGCATCAACCGATGCAATGAGTGCTAAGTGGACTATTCAAATCATGAGAATTATTGGTCAGTTGCCATTAATACTCATGGATATGGGTCATAGATTAATGACTTACACTACGCAGTTAATCCCGAAAATAATATCTAATATCTTGCACTGCGGAAGCCTCTATATTCTTAAATAATAAGAGTGAAGGGAGCTCTAACTGGGTAGTTCATAAGGCACAATAATTGCTAAGGTTTTTCAAATGGGGTAGCAAGCTAAGTGGGCTTGATTGTGGGGAAAACTCCACAGTTAAGTGCACTTGAGCTAGAGGCATCTTGGGATGGGTGACCACCTGGGAAGTCCTAGTTACCGGGTGCAAGCCCTAGAAGTGATGATTGATGCTATGAGATTCATTTTGTTGGTCTCAATCCCACTTCTTCACCCCTGTGAGCATCACTCGATGCAATGAGTGCTAAGTGGACTATTCAAATCATGAGAATTATTGGTCAGTTGCCACTAATACTCATGGATATGGGTCATAGATTAATGACTTACACTACGCAGTTAATCCCAAAAATAATATCTAATATGTGTTTATTGCTTGATTTTTCTTGGTGAAGTAAGTAAAATCTGCAATTTCTTTTCATGCTTTGAATGGTTATGGTGTATTTTACTTCTTCATGTTTAAGATTACGAAATTGCTTTCCCTTAAACCCTATGAGAGGGACATAAGGTGTTTCTCCCTCTCTCTAGTTATTTCCACTCATTAAAATTGTCAAAGATATCTTGCCTAGGGTAAGCTTCTAAAGCCCTAAAGTGCTAGCACTTTAGAAGCATTATTCTAGTTGCTAATTGCAGAAATATATTTCAATAGTCTAAGGAAAGAGAGATTCGCTAGGGCCTAAAAGTGCTTATGCTGTAGCTGAATTTGTCTTTAAGAATTGTATGCTTGAGGCCTTGAAGTGCCAACACCTTTATCATTCATCTCTTTTGTCCTTTGACAAGTATTACCATTTGATTTATCCATGTTACTGTGCTGCTATATTTGACTCCATAAGTCCTAAGGGCACTAGTTTCTACATTGCTCTTGTTGAGGGATTGATCAAACAAATTTTACACTCTCTTCTTTGAAGCTTTTACTAACTAATTCTAACCCTAGTTTAGCTTGAACCACTAATTTTGTGTCTGTTTTTGCAAAACACCGCTACAACCACCTTAATTGCTACTGATTTGCTACATAAATAACTCTAATTGCTAGCTAAGCTTACCAGAATTTGCTTGTAACCATTGCTAATCGATCTATCTAGTAATTGCTAAGTTTTCATTGTGTTTTCAAGCATTTCTGAAGTATATTTCTTGCAACTGTTACAAAATACTATTTGCTGTTGTAAACTTTTACATTACTTCAATTTTATATCAACTAGCTTATATTTACATTTGTCTATCATCTTTTGAGGCTTTACTATCATTTTGGTACTTGGAATTTCCATATATATGCTCTATTGAGGCAAGTACACAAGTTACTCTTCATTTTCCTCAATCTCTTAGACACAGAACTTGTGATTTTGGTAACCAGTGAGAGGGGGTGTAAACTTGACCATAACCTTAGCTTTCCAACCCTTTAGGTTACCGGGGATGCCTCCCCTGGGATAAAACTTACCTATCCCTAGAATGTGGGGATTTCCTATTAAGGTGACAATGATAGGTTATCCTGTAGTTACGCCAATTTCCACTATTTGTCTTGGGATTTGGACAAGTAGAAATTGTGTGATGACATTTTTGGCGCCGTTGTCGGGGATAATCGAGTCAATTTTCCTCAATGACACATCTTTGGTGAGATTTTTCCTGAAGCCCTTATCTTAGAAAGCTTACCCGACGACTCTATCGAGGGCGATTCCCTCACTTCCTTTGATAATTCCAGAAGGATTATCTGGCGACTCCATTGGTGAAAACCTAAAAATAGAAAACCATGGCTTCTTTATGGGACCCAAGTGATATTTTCAAACCCTTAGACATGAGAAAAATCCCAGGTTACCCTCGAAGAATGCCCACAAGGTACGAGAAATGGCTACCAAGGTTCACTGGTAATGATGTATGTCAGCTGAAAAGCATATGAATAATTTTTTGGGCTTTCTTCCAAATCAATCTCGTTAGTGATGATGCTGAAGACTTGGTGATGAAACTCTTTCCAGCCACTCTTTATGACGATGATAGAGTATGGTATGAGGGTCTCCATGATAAAAGCATCAAGTCTATGGACTAGTTTGAGGAAACATTCTCGAACAAATGGTCTCTTCACAAGATGTTTCCCGCCCTGGAAATTCAACATATTCCAGGGTACCCAAACCTATTTCCTCTTGATTGGGTAAGCAATTGTCTGAAGTTTGACGAAAACTCATCCCTGGCTATTCCTCATGTTGTGAAATTCATAAAGTACATTTTGGAGACATAAGTAACACATCAAGATATGCTGATAAGACTATTTTTGTTATCTCTAGAAACAAAACAAAGGGATTGGGTTGAGCATATTCTCAGGTCGAGGAGTATATCTTGTATTGAGATCTTCATCTGGAAGTTCCTCAGAATATGGGCCCCGCCAATACAAAGGTATGAGGACACCCTCAAGGATCTCATGGTGGCCCTCCAAAAGGTAGGGTTATGTCTTAGCCTTGATGAGGAAAGTGAAGAGATCCATGAAAAGGGCTACCAATCCCATGAGGACGAGCAATAATTTACTCATGATTCTATTAAAGACAATGAAGACTTGATTCAAGAACAAGAACTTGAAAAGGTGAATCATGAGGAAAATCACCAAGAACATGAGTTGCCTTGCGAACATATTGAAGACCTAATCCATGAAGAGGCTTCTCATGAGGAAAAATTCCTGGTGTTTTCTCCTCCACTCGATGAAGTCATCCAAGATTTCATTCGTCCTGCGCAAGAAGAAGAGAATATGGTAAGTCATTTCCCTTTCCAGGATTTTGATGACGCTCTATTCTATGATTCAAAAACTGAAGAAGTGTTAGAGAAACCATTGGATGTACTATACCCTTCATGTTATGATAAAGGGAATGATGTGATTGATAATATTGATGAGTTCATACATGTTGGGAGATGTAAATGGGCTGTGGTTGGTCATGATGAAGATCCCATTTACGATATTGAAGGTCATTTCCAATTGTTTCCTTTACAACAACCATATGTGGTTGCTACTTGTTATCACAGAGTTTGTAGTTAAGGTAAAATACGGATGAAATAAAGGCAAACTTGCGTAACTGAGACTATCCTACCACTATCACCTCAATAGGATAGCCCTTTCTGTTTATGGTAGTAGGCCCAGGGGAGACGTCCCCGGTGACCTAGGGTTGTGAGAAGGTAAAGGATTAAAAGGCTGAGTGATAATTTCCCCTTCACAAGCCACCACTGATCAGAAAGTCCTGGCTAACCAACCAATAAAGATAAGTAATAACCAAAAAGATTCACCTGCCCGAGACAAAGCAATAAAGAAACTATGCATATGCAAGATCACTTGCTTGGTTAGTACTTCATATAATCAATGACTTTCCGATATTAATAAATTGAGCAATAATATTGATGAAGTAAATCAATGTTTATACAATGGAAATGATTACACAATATCACTTCACAATAAATGCTAAAGAAACTTTGCAATGATGAATGACAATCAATGTAACAATACTAGGAGCAACGCTTCAGCTAATCATTCAATTGCTTTAAAGATAAGTAAATGCTGCATAGAGATGTTTATAGCATGAATAGATGATGGCAGCAATAGGGTTAGTAATTGTTAGTCTAAGATAGGGTTAGAAAGATTAGTAATTGTTTAAAGTATTTGGATGTGTGTATGATCAAGGTACTCAAACAATGGAGGTCTTAGATCAGTGCTTTATTAGGGAAAACAGAGTAAAAAAGGGCTACAAATGTTGAAGGGCCATGATGATAGTGATAGGGCTAGAGACAAGAGGGTTTGATGTTGAAGTATTGCTAAAGCAAGGCTTCAACAAGTAAAAACTTAGGGGAGACGACTCACTAAGGTGTAGATGACCTATGCCTTAGTGCGTCTTCCTCCTTCTATAGCTCAAAAGATAAATTTAAACGGCTAGCTTGAGCAAGAAATATTATGGCTGAAGACAAGAAGGTTAAATGTTGAGGCGTTGCTAAAGCAAGGCCTCAATAATGAAACCCTAGGGGAGAAAGGCTCACTAAGGTGTAAAAACCCTAGGCCTTCATGCTTTCTCCTCCTTCTTCAGCTTACTGACAAGAATAAAACGACTAGCTTGAGTGATAGATGCTATGGCTAAGGACAAGAGAGTTTGATGATGAAGTGTTGTTAAGGCAAGGCTTCATCAATCAAACCCTAGGGAAAGCGACTCACTAAGGTGTAGAAACCCTAGGCCTTAGTGCGCTTTCTCCTTCCTTGGCTCAAAGACAAGATAAAAAATGGATAGGCTAGAAGAATAGGATTAGAGTGTTGCTATGGCAAGGCTCTATATAACTTCAGCAAAACCAAATGGCTCTTTAACTTAGTAGGGACATGAGACAAGGACCTTAGCATGTGCTTATCACCTAGGGTTTTAATTCATAAAATTATAATAACAAAATGCAAGTAAACAATACTATAACCATTCAATCAAGAAGGATTGTAGAAATTCACTTGCATTTAACCAAGAAATCATATAGCCATACCCTAGTTGTAAACCTTCCACC
>CBVK0102391494.1:677-17319 GCA_900067695.1 Picea abies
TTGATGTACTAACTTACCCAAACGGGGCCCACATGACTTTTGGCGCTTCAACTCCTAGGGTTAGATTTTTGGATGTCTAGGGTTTTTAGCATTCCTGTTTATTGTAAAAAGGCCTTTGGAGCCTCATTGTAATCATCTTCTTGTGAATGCGAGTAGCCGTCACATCTCTTCTTAGAGATAAGTTGCCACCATTCTAGTGAGTCTTTCACTCAGTATTTTTACACTCTGTACATTTATTTCATTAATAGAAATCATGTATTATTGTATCTCTGTGTTTATGGTTGCATCTCTGATATATTTCCATTATATTATTGGATATCTGCGATATCTCTGTGCATTTCTTTATTATATCTCCGATCTCATTTCGTGCCGAAAATAATTCGGATCACTAGCGTCCAAGGTGAATGAGGTGGCATCCAAGATGGAGAAGGAATGTATGTCATATATGCATGGTGCCCCACCTTCTATCAGTGTAACTTCCTCCATCCAAGGAACAACAATCTCTAGAGTACAATGCCTAGAGTGTGGGAGTTTTTCCCATTTGTGTGCCATCATGACCATATATAGCAAAATGTAAGCCAATTTTCCACCATCCAAGGTACAGAAGATGTGAGTGCCTATATCTAAGTGTGTCAAGTCATCCAATGAATCAACAATTTGCATCACATGTGCCATATCTTGTAAATAGATGCACAACGTCCTAGGGGAAAGTATGGGACATCCTTCAAGGAACCATGTTAGGGGCATCTAAATCAAATTAAAGAATGGAATCAAGTAAAACCAATGTTCAGAAGGTATAAGATCCCTTAGATCATATAGAGAATCTATTACTTAAGATAGAAGCCACATAAACAATTCACATCAAGTATTCCTTTCAAATTTCATATTAGCTCAATACTTTCTATAAGTCGACAAGTTTGAATATGGGAGGACCATCATTAGACCCTATTAGGTGTGCCAACCAAAACATGAAAGAAAAGACCCAAGTAGAGGGATATGTCCTAGGGGAAGCATGAAAGGAAAGAACCCTTCAAGAGTAAGTGTGATAGTGAAACGTGTTGGGCTTACTTCATGGCTTATGGAATCATTTGGTCCATTTCTACGAGTACTTTTGTGGAGGGTGTGTTTTCCTTTTAGTTACCACTTTCTAGGCATCATGTTTTCCCAACCCCTTAATCTTCCTTTTTATTGTCCTTTTATTAATTTGCAAGTCCCCTTTGTAAGGTTTCAAGCTTTAGCATCCATTACTTTGGGACTGAGGAAAACACAGGAAGGGTAGAGCTCAAGTATGGACTAGATTTTGAGAGTCCTTGCTATTATCTCTTTCTTTATTTAGCATCATTATTTATTCATTATTTTTTTACTAGCAACTGTAATCAACCTCTGGGCCTTTATCCCCTCTTCTCATGAGAGAATGAACCATGACCTGTTATTGAATTTTAGTACATTCTTACAGGCTCCATGATGGTAAGTGTTAAGTATGGAGGGGAAACAAAATGTTACCCTTGTCAAGACCCCCCAGTAGTACCCATTTTCCTTGGGGTTGACAACACAGGACTAGGGTACAAATGTTGGCCACAAACTTGAAACAAAGAAACAAGCATAACTTCTTGAGCTTATAATCCATTAGCCAACCTCAACCAATGATCCTCATTCACATGTGTAGTATATTAATCACAACACTTTGTATAAAATAAGGATGAATGTACCTCATCATGATGTTGTCTTACCATCTCCTAAATACTATGTAGATTGGATGTGATGAGCTTTGTTGATCAAGAATAAAATAGGCATCTAAGGGGGATTGTTGGGCTGCCATGGGTGTGTTAGCATTGAGAGTCACCCTCAGACTGTTAGAGGATAAGCCCAGTACCCATCAAAATGTAAATGTATTAAAATGGTTTGAGTAGGTGGATCAACAACAGATATCACTGCAGATCAATGATGCACCAATGGGTTATGGAGTCATAAACAATCTACTCAATGAAGGCATTTAAGCTCCCTATTAGACAAAGGATTTATATAATTATGGAGAGAAGAATAAGAGAATAACATAAAGACGAATATTCGCTAAGCAGAGATCCCCTCTGCGAAGAGAATTTAGATGTGTCTGAACAATAAACAATGATAGATAGGCAAGCTTATAGCAGATCCTCTACTGCATCGAGAATCTATCGATCAAAGGCAAATTTTAATCCTTAAAATCGGCAAGACATTCAAACAAGATGAAGAATAGAATTGAGTACATAGAATTTATATGTGTTTGAATAGTAAACAATGATAGATAGGCAAGTTTATAGAAGATCCTCTACCGCATCAAGAATCTATCAACCAAAGGAAAATTTTAATCCTTAAAATCAACAATTACATTCAGACAAGGTGAAGAATAGAACAAAGAACATAGAAGACAAATCTGATGAAACAACTCATATGAGTCTTGAATAACAATAAAATTTACAGATACATGACCCTCTGGCTTACAAACTGAAATATACAGTCATAAACATTTCTCAAAACTTCCTCCGGTCTTGGGCCTGTTATCGCACAGTTTGTATTTTAGGTTACAAGGCTAAAGGTTAAGAGTCAAACTGGCGTAACAGGAACCTCCCCACCCAATGTCACCTCGATGGGGGGCTCTTTCTATTTAGGGAGGTTAGCCTAGGGGAGACGTCCCCGGTAACCTGGGGTTTGAAGAGGCAAAGAGTAAAAGGTCGAAAGTTAAGGTTATCCCTCCTCGCAGGTTACCACCAGTATCAGATATTCCGGCTAATCAACCAATAAAGAAGTGAAGTCCCTGTTGAGAACACCTACCCGAAACAAGACAATAATAACACAATATATATATATATATATATATGTAGGTTATAATTCAAAGGGTTAGTACTTCTTGACTATCTGATTTCATTCAATAAGCAATATAATAGATAAGATGAGGTCAACGTTTTATTAAATAGCCAATGAAAATCACCAATTCATCAATATCTATCACAAGATGACCAAGCCAACAGTAATTTCTATCAATAGCTCAATAAAGGCATGATGTCATCATTAATTGCTGAGTTAGAAGGGTTGTTGCGTCAAGTATGACGTTAGCCCTAGTTAGTGGCGTTAGGGTTAGTTAGGGTTTCAAAATTTGAAAGTTTGAAAGATGAATTAACACACTTCAAGCTCAACGTTGGAAAGAATACCAGTGTCTTAGGGCAAATGGAGTCAAAGTAAGGGAAAAAGATCTCGGGAGGATTAAAATTTAAAGACTAGAAAGTTAGGTTCTATGGTGTTGTAATGGCAGGGCCCTAGAATCAAAACCCTAAGGGAAGGAGGCTCATTCCAGTGTTTCTTAAGCAAGGCCTCATGCTCCTTCCTCTTTCTCTAAATACTCTTGTCAAAACGGCTAGCTTCAAAGTACAGGTCTATGGGAGAAAAGTGTTGCAGGCAAGGCTCTTCAAACCCTAGAAGGTTAAAACCCTAGGTGTAGAATTAACTAGGCCTAGGATGTCTCCTCTCTTCAACCTACACTTTAATGCTAACTCAGAAAAAGGGAGATAAGTGTAGCAATGGCTAGGCTATATCTTCCTTTATCAATGGCTAAAACAATTTCTCAAGCATGGGGACATATAGCAATGACCTACTAGTGTGCTTGCTACCTAGGGTTTCAAGATTTCAGCAATATAATAGCAATAATATAGAAAATGTAAGAAATTAAGCCTACAACCATTCATTTAAGAAGTTTTGCATGAGAAACTCACTTACATATCATGAAGAATGCCCAATCAAACCCTAGTTGTAAACCATCCATGAGAGAAACACCATATATGCCAAGAAGAATCCTCCAAGAAGAGTTGTGCCTTACTTAGAACACCAAAAATACCAAGAAAAGACTAAAAGGTAATCTCTCACAAGAGAGTGAGTTATGTTATATCTAAAATGAGGAGAAATGTCCTCTATTTATACCAATCCATGACCTTTGAATTAAAATTAAGGTCGTTAAAACAGTCGACAAGGCTGACTATAAGATTTACACTGTTTTTTACATTAACTGCTAGAAAATGTCATAATATGAGCAAAAAGAGGGACGTCAAGCTCCTTTGAGGGAGACGTTGGCCCTTTTTGGGCAAATGCAGCATCCAGAAACCAAACGTTGGCCCTTCTAGGGCTCCTCCAAGCTACCACACGTGCCAAATGTCCTTAGCACACTACCACACGCTCCAGACAACGTCCAGCTCTCCCAGGTGACATCATGTCCATCAAAGGCAAACGTTCCATCTGCAATGGGTGATTCCCCCTTAGGCCGGGCTCTGCCAAAGTGTCCTGGTGGAACGTCCTTCTTTCTTCTTGTGCAATGGCTCATCACAATGTTGCCCCGTCTCTGCCATCCCAGCAACCATCTGATGGGCTCTTCATCCCCATGGAGGTTCGAACTAATCATATCCGCATGTGTACCGGTCCACTGGTACCTGTCCGTTGGGTATGGTCCTGCACATCAAAAACTACGCCCTCCATGGGCTCATTAGTCCTCGGGATCATAGCAATGTCAATCATGTTTCATCATTAAATTTATCAAATACATGCATAAAATCCCTAACATATCCTTTAAGAGCTCAAAGACATTACACTGATCTACTGTACAAAGTTGAAGAAAAAAACAGAATAACCTATTGGGCCAGTATCCATAAGAAAAGGAAAGTTTCCACAGAAGATCATTCAAGCCATGTTCATGAAGTGATATGGTCTAGGGATGTCCAGTCATAGTTAAGATTAGGGGTAGGTGTTGTCCGTGGGTGCCTTTATAGGAGGTGAGTTGTACCCATCATGGATGCACTTTTTTGCAAGCCCCTTTTGTTGCCTTTATTCTTTATTTATTGCTTTTTCTTCCTTTTTTCTTCAAGGTCTGACCAGAGGACACTGTCTTGGCGTGGTGACCAGAGCTGACAGTGTTACCCACTGGTATTTTCACAGAAATGATAAGGTTGGCTCGTGATGAGACCCCCTTTTCCTTGGCGATGCAACCAAAGGTCATTGCGCTGGCGTGGTGACCAGATAATGGTAATGTCATACTACTAGATACCTATGAACATAATGGGCTGGCTCATGATGAGACCTCCCATCCTCTTGGTTAGGTATTGTTTTTGTTATTTTCTTCGGGTCTCTTTTGTTTCTTATTGACGGGCCTTTTATTGCCTTCTCAGGGATCCCTGGGTGAAGCATCTCTAGGTTTTATTTCCTATGGATTTTATCTTTTACCAGTTGCTTTTACCCCCTGGGCCTTTAGCCCCTTCTTCCCACAGGACAAAGTGTAACCCTCAAAGGTCATCCTAATGGCTGGACTAGAGGAATGGGATGGATGTATGGGAGATAAGATGTAAAGTGAAAGAATTGTGGGAACGGACGATGGCTCTGCAAATCCCCCCCGGTGGCTAACCAAAACCCATAAATACAAGCTTGTTAGGGCACCCTGTTAATCCCCCCAACAATGGTCAAGTGGATTAGTGTAAGATCCAAGCAGTTGTCAGAAATGTAAGGAACCCGATGCATATATAAGAAAGTTATAATGATCAAACATGATGATGCAAGTCCAAGCCGATAGTGATGGAAGTTGTTGCTTCTAACAGGACAAGTCTGGCGAAGAATAAGAAGGATGGGCCCTCCAGGGCCATGCTCAGGTCAATCCTGCTCTCGGTACTCCATGTCTAGGACTTGTGGGCCTCGAGATATGATCTCCTAGTTATCCCTAGAAAACGGGGATAACAGGGCCGAACCCCCCTTCATTTCCTATCATTCCTCTGATGTATTTATAATAAAAAAGAAGACAACAGCTAGGAGTGTGAGCTAGCCTTCCTACCCTAGGATTCTCCACAAAAAGATACAAGTCTAACAACTGTACCAATAGATCTAACAAACTGCTAAAATCATGGAGCATATTGGCAACCAAAAATGAATGACATGTCTTACTGCATGGGTGCCTCTTCTCCAGTGTCGTGTGTCTAGTCTTATCTATCATGTTCTTTATGTCAGAAGGAAACTCTGGTCAGTATGGGCTTGCAGTAAAATATGCCCTATGTGGTACTTCAGGCTAACAATTTTTTGTCTCCTCAGCCAGACCCCCCATGCATCCATTTAAAGGGGTAGTCGACTGATCAACCAACATTCCTTCTTTCATTCACTGATTTCTCCTTGGGATCGAGATGAGGCCTTATGCCTAGTTTGTTACAACATGCTCTCGGGTTGGAACCTATATAAGCACTTGATTGTGGAAATCAGCAAGGGCGGTTTGGATCCACACCGCTCTGACCCTCGCAATCCACCACCAACTTCCACGTACATCTTTAGCTATAACGTGGTTTCAATTACAGGACCGCTCTAAGATTTTAGTGTTCGAGCATTTTCTATCCCAACAATGAAGTGTGGTCGTCGATCTTGTCGCAATCCGCGATCTAGGAACAACCTTCTTTTGTGGCCACAAGTTGCTCTTGGATTTGAGATCAACGGTCCACAATTACTTCAGGATTTTGGGCTTCAGGAAATTTCTTCTACTTGCTCGTGCAATCCTTCGAAGTGTCGTATTTGCGAAGTGTTGGATCTGTCTGCACATGGCCTCTTGTTTTGGATGACCAAGATTCACTTCAGGAGTTCGAGCTTCAAGCCTTTTCAATGCATAGCTATTACAATCCTCTGGAGTGTTGTATCTCTGAAGTGAGAGATCTTCCTCCACACATCCTCTTGTTTTGGACGACTGAGATTCACATCGGCAATTTAGGCTTCAAGATTTTTCTTCTGCTTGCTCGCGCAATCCTCTAAAGTGTCATATTTTCGAAGTGTTGGATTTGTCTGCACGTGGCCTCTTGTTTTGGACGGTCGAGATTCACTTCGGGAGTTCAAGCTATTCTTTCTCTAGTGTTTCACTCCACAAACCTTCCAGAGTGCCAAGTCTTCGAAGTGAGAGATATGGCACCGTGTGTCCTCGTTGATGGATGGTCCAGATGAACTTTGGGCTTCAGGAGTCCTTTACTCACTCAGCTTCTGCTTGCTTCCTTCCAGAGTACAAGATCACCTGACACGTGTCCCCTACTTGAAGATCAACGACCACAAGCGATTGCAAGCTCACAACTTGCATAAAATTTAATTTCCTTCCCGATCCCTGCAATGCGAAGATGCTCACCTATAGTGGGATCGATATCCACCGTTGATCGGTTGATCTAGAAATATCAATGATCATGAGCGATTGCGGGCTCACAACTTGCAAAAACTTTAATTTTCTTCTCGATCCTCGCAATGCCTCCTTACTGTTGATCTCTCTTCAATGAGATCTGACGGTTGTGACTCAATCTTTTCTTGATCCGACGTTTGATCTTGCTCTCGCTCAGATCTTATGGCTGAAAATTGAACTCACTTGTTTGCTTGTATTTCATGCCCAAAATGGACTGCTCTGAATGTTGCGTTTGGACATTTCTTGTGCAAACAAAGGGCTTGGTTGACTTGCTGTGAGCTCAATTTCGGTAGCGCCACTTTGCAGATATAGAGTTCACAACGCCTTTGAGCTACTTTTGTCGCTGCAGATGTTTGTGCTAACTTCAGGATCCAACTGGGATGGGGGGCTCCGTGTGAGGCTTCTAAGAACCTTAGCAGTTCCAGTCACCTTATCTGTTAGGTTATGGAGTCATCTGTGTAACCAACCTCCAAACACTGCTAACAATTTCCACTTATTCAAAAAAAATTGAAAGACATGCTATAAACTAAGGAAAGCAAGGCTCAAGAAGCGATATTATTACCTGCTGCAAACTTGAAGGAAAGCAAATTCTCAGGAAGCGAGCTTATTTCCTACACTACCCTACCTCTAATCAAGTATGCAATTTGGTCAAGTAAAATCATATTTCCACAGTATTGATTCAAGTAATTTCAAGACTGAGATGATCTTGTCTCTATCATTGATCAATAGATAAAAACATAAATATACTAATAGTGATAGAGAATCCTTCGTAAAACCATACTCACTTGTGAACGTTGGTGAAATGAAATCTGAAATTTTCAGAAAATATGAAAAACTTGACTCCAACAAGGCTGCAAATGAATCTTTGAAACCAAGATCAAAAACCTATTGATCCTCAGGAAAAAACTACTCATCCATGAATGCCTCTTTTCTTGAAAAATGATAACCTTCTTGCTCCTTTATAAGCAGATCTTGGTCATTAGGAGAGACAACTTATTCTTTAAAATAATGATCACGAGATAATTGCACAACAGGATTTAAATCATACTAATAATGCTCAACTAGGAACATATGATTATCTACACAATCATCTGTTACCTCATGCTCAAAATATTTCGGAAATTGATCATAAACATGACATGCATCCCTATCTATAGGAAATTTTGAGCATACTGAAGAATATGGTTCCAAATGTAAAAATTACTTACAACCTTGCTACTGCTCCAGATCTGATTCATACTCACTGTCTTTTTGTTTTTCATCTGAGATATACTGACAGTGCTCTTGCTTCTCTTTGTGTGCATGCAGATTTTCAAAATATACTCGATCTCGAATCTTCTTGCTAGCACAGATGTTCTCCTCGACTTCTTCAACATCTTCAAATAAGCATTTTAAGGATAAATACTTCATTTCTCTCAAGAGAAGGACAATATCTGAATGTTGAGCCATAACGTAGTATACCATGGAAACAATATCAGAAGGTCAGATTTCTACTGGCATGTTATGATAAAAACTGTAAAACCTTATGTTGAAGACAGCCAATGCTTCCTCTTCCCCTCTCCTCAAATCATAAAATTCACCAAGTATTGATCAATAGAATTGTTCTCACCCCAACACTTTAAAAAGGCATTGCACAACTCGATCCAAGAACCAATGGAATCAACTCTCAAACCCTTAAACCACACAACATCATCTCTGAATAAAGATTTGGAGAACAACCTCATTGTAACATTGTCATGAACTATATCAAATTGATCAAAAAATTTCTCAAAGGCCTCCAAATGCTTCTGAACTTTAACATGATCTTCTCCAGAGAATCGAGGAAGATATTCAAGGAAATCTAGAGGATAAGGATGAAGGTGATATGGCAGCCTTAAAGGTTTAAACATCTTGTCTCTTATTCTAGTTTGAAAACTAGTGGGATGGATATGAGGTTTAACAAGTTGATGGCAAGGTTCAACAGTAATAGCAGAAGGTGATGAGATAAGAGAAGGCTATGAATTAGTTTCAACCTCCTCAAGGTTACAAGTGTGATCAAATTCAAGAGGGATTTCAATACAAATCTCATCCTTATGAATAGGATGAGGTAAATATACAAGATCAACATATACAACAAAAGTAGAAGGCAGGTCTTCTTCTTCCAAGGATGGATATATAAAGGAAGGCCTATGATCATTTGAATAAACAATGCAGAGGATAATCCTCTTCATATGTAAAGGAAAAGAGAGAAATTAGTTGATAAAGAAAAACAAGAGTTCATGGGAAAAAATCATAAGATGATACCTGATCATCCCCTTTCGTATGGTCATCTTTTTGTCAACAGGATCCTCCCCATTGGAGTCTTCGATTATGAAGTCGCCAGGTAGATGATTACAGTCAATTTTCATGTCCCTCTCTTGTCTACCATAAAGAGATGGATCTATTTCATTCTCCCAGGGAAGATATCTTCACTTCCGTCCCCAACAACGTCGCCATTAATGTTAGCATTGAGAGTCACCCTCAGACTGCTAGAGGATAAGCCCAGTACCCATCAAAATGTAAATGTATTAAAATGGTTTAAGTAGATGGATCAACAAGACCTTAAAGAAAGGAAAAGACAATAGATATCATTGCAGATCAGTGATGGACCATTGGGCTATGGAGTCATAAATAGTTTTCTCAATAAAGGTATTTAAGCTCCCTATCAGACAAAGGATTTGTATAATGATGGAGAGAAGAATAAGATAATAACATAAAGACAAATATTCGCTAAGAAAATATCCTCTTTGCGAAGAGAATTTAGATGTGTCTAAATAGTAAACAATGATAGATAGGAAAGCTTACATCATATCCTTGACTACATCGAGAATCTATCAATCAAAGGAAAATTTGAATCCTTAAAATCAACAATACATTTAAACAAGATGAAGAATAGAACTGAGTACATAGAATTTAGATGTGTCTGAACAGTAAACAATGATAGATAGGAAAGCTTACAACAGATCCTCTACTACATCAGGAATCTATCAACCAAAGGAAAATTTTAATCCTTAAAATTAACAATTACATTCAGACAAGGTGAAGAATAGAATAGAGAACATAAAAGACAAATCTGATGAAACAGCTCATACGAGTCATCAATTACAATACAATTTACAACTACATTCCCCTCCGGCTTACAAACTGAAATATACAATCATAAACATTTCTCAAAACTTCCTCTAGTCTTGGGACGAACCCCCCTTCCTTTCCTATCATTCCTCTGATGTATTTATAATAAAAACATAATACAACAACTAGGAGTGTGAATTGGCCTTCCTATCCTAGGATTCTCCACAAAAAAATACAAGTCTAACATATGTATCAACAGATCTAACAAACTGCTAAAATCAGAGAGTCTATTGGCAACCAAAAATGAATGACATGTCTTGTTGCATGGGCGCCTCTTCTCCAGTATTGTGCGTCTTCTCTTGTTTGTCATGTTCCTTATGTTAGCAGGAAACTCTGGTCAGTATGGGCCTGCAAGAAAATCTGGTCTCTGTGGTACTTTGGGCTGACATTTTTCTGTCTCCTTGGCCAGACCCCCCATGCTTCCATTTAAGGGGGTAGTCGACTGCTCAACCACCATTCCTTCTTTCATTGATTGATTTCTCCTTGGGATCAAGATGAGGCCTTACACCTAGTTTGTTTCCATGTGTTTCTCTCGGATTGGACCCTATATAAGCAAGTGATTGTGGAAATCGTAAAGGGCGGTTTGGATCCACACCACTCCGACCCCCGCTATCCACCACCAACTGCCACACACCTCTTTAGCTATATTGTGTTTTCGATTGTGGGATCACTCTAATATTTTAGCGTTCGATCACTTTTTGTCCCCGTAATGAAGTGTGGTCATCGATCTTGTCGCAATCTACGATATGGGAAAACCCTACTTTTGTGGCCATGTATTGCTCTTGGATTTGAGATCAACGGTCCACAATTACTTCGGGAGTTCGGGCTTCGGGATATTTCTTCTGCTTGCTTTCACAATGCTCTGAAGTGTTGGATTTGTTTGCACGTGGCCTCTTGTTTTGGACAGTCGATATTCACTTCGGGAGTTTGGGCTTCGGGCCTTTTCAATGCATAGCTCTTACAATCCTTCGGAGTGTCGTATCTCTGAAGTGAGAGATCTACCTCCATGTGTACTCCTATTTTGGACGACCGAGATTCACTTCGGGAGTTCGAGCTTCGAGATTTTTCTTCTTCTTTCTCGCGCAATCCTCTGAAGTGTCGTATTTTCGAAGTGTTGGATCTGTCTGCACGTGGCCTCTTGTTTTGGACAGCTGATATTCACTTTGGGAGTTCGGGCTATTCTTGCTCTAATGTTTCGCTCCGCAAATCTTTTGGAGTGTTAAGTCTTTGAAGTGAGAGATCTAGTGTTGTGTGTCCTCGTTGATAGATGGTCCAGATGAACTCCGGGCTTTAGGTCTTCGAGAGTCCTTTACTCACTCATCTTCTGCTTGCTTCCTCCCTGAGTATGAGATCCCTTGACATGTGTCCCATGCTTGAATATCAACAACCATGAGCGATTGTTGGTTCACAACTTGCACAAACTTTAATTTCCTTCATGATCCCCGCAATGCGAAGATGCTCGCCTATAGTGGGATCGATATTCATCGTTGATCTGTTGATCTAGAATGATCAAAGATCCTGAGCGATTTTGGGCTCACAACTTGCAAAAACTTTAATTTTCTTCACGATACCCACAATGCCTCCCCACCATCGATCTCTTTTCAATGAGATCTGACGGTCGTGACTTAATCTTTTCTTGATCCAACAACTGATCTTGCTCTCGCTCAAATCTTATGGCTGAAAATTGAACCTGCTTGTTTGCTTGTATTTCAAGCCTGAAATGGACTTCTCTGAATGTTGCATTTGGAAATTTCCTATGCAAACAAAGCACTTGGTTGGCCTACTGTGAGCTCAATTTCGATAGATCCACTTTCCAGATCTAGATTTCACAGTACCTTTGAGCTACTTTTGTCGCTGCATATGTTTGTGCTAATAGGGTGGACATGTTAATCATCATCGTCATTGAGATCACTATCTTCATTGTGGGCCATGAGACATGATCTCCTCTAGTTACCCCTAGGCATGGGGGGTAACATTTGGCTCCAACATGGGGACATGTGCTCACTGTAGAGCACATGAGAACCTCAATATCTCTGGTAGTGTTAACACCATGTAATTTCCCAGGCTGAGGAGGAAATCGACAGGGGTAACCACAAAACCACTTAGATTCAAGAATCTAGCCCTCCAAGACTCAGAGAGGGATCTCTATGTATGTTTTAACTTTGTTTGGGTTGGATATTAGGCTAGCTATCTATTTCAGCGTTTGGTTTTTTAAATTGGTCGGCTAGAACAGGTAAAATGGGCCATTGGGAAATGGGGCCACTGGCTTGGTCTAATCAAGACAGTTTCTACAGGAAACATTATAGGGTAGGATAGGAACCTATGTTGCATATATTCAGATTAAATGAAATGAATAAGAGGGAACATGATGGGAAAGTCCACTAAGCAAAGGAGCAGCTAAGAATTCCTCTACTTAACTTTAGATGAAAAACATATAAACCACTAAAGGCCAGAGACAGAGTGTACCAGACAAATTTTGTTCTATTCATTTCCTTTTAATGATTAGAAACTGACAAAACATAAAATGATTATAGAGAATGATAAAACATTTTACATAATAAGATGTACTTCACCAATATAAATGACACAAGAATCCTGTAAATGTCTCAACTATATTATTTCTGTCAAAAAATGGTGTACACTAGATCCAAAGCTATGACATAACACACTCCAACCCTCTCTTGACTCTCTTGGGTCTACATATATATACAAAACAACTTTCCCCATATGAGGGGTCAAATTCTTCATTATAGGAGCAAATCACAAGAAAATCTCCAACTAAATTGAAGACTAGGAAGTCAAAAACGGTTTTCCCCTTTTTACTCTAACTGTTTGACTGACTTTAATGACGCTTTAATTACATTCAAATATTCATGAACAATTCATATACATTTGATTAAATCATCTATACATCTCATAAGGTCAACCACGTCTTTGGAATTCGAATTGGGCCAAGGAAAATTGAAAATTTATCATGCTGGTAAAATTTCCTGGTAAAAATACAATGACTTTTACAGAAATGTAGTGTGATCTTTGAGGGTCCTTTTGGAGGCCTTCCCTTGATCATTTTGAAAAAAGGATGAGTGTTATGGATATCTGATGATGTCTACTATCCTTCGGAACCATTAAAAAAGAAAAATAGTCACTCCAAGACATCACAAAACTGACTTTTCCACAACTGGTCTAGAAGTGCAGCGCCTGGGTGAAAACATGGGCATAAAGCAATTTTTCGCCACATTTTTTTACTTTTTTTTTTCTGAAAAATTGATACTAACATGGCCCACCACTGATATATTTGAGATTCACACTTCATAATATATTCATTCATGCTAAGAAAAGTGAATTTGTATCCTCCAGGAAAAAGCGTAGCGTTGGCTCACTGCACTTTTGTACATGCCCGAAATTGTCAATTTTTTTGTGTTTTCTGCAAAACTAAGGATCGAATATGTAGATATATATCTCTAAAAATAAACAATTTTACAAAACCAAGAGAGATTTTTTTTATTTGGTATGTATGGAACAAAAGTCTCCTCCAGTTTTAAAAAATAATTTCTCATTTGTTCACATTTAAATTGTGAATTTGGTCACTAAAAATTGCAGAAGCATCACGACCATACAACAAAAGCGTAGCGTCCTGTTTTAGGCAACTTTTGGATGGATTTTGAGCATGATTTCTATGAATTTATTGTTTGAGGAGATATACATGAATGTTTAGAAGACCACTGAACCTTTAATCCTGCAAAAATCCATCTCCATGGCTTCTAAAAATTCAATCTCCCAAAACTACTCCCAGAAACCCAGTGACAAATAGTGGTCAAAGACGAGATGATATATATTTAACCATAATACCTGTGAATAAAATAAAAGAGGTTTTTTTATATGAATATGTTTTTGAAATAAACCTCTTTCAGTTTCCCAAGTTTCATCTCTGATTGGCCACAATTTGTCTGGAAAAAAGATGACTAAACAGGACATTTCTAGGAAATGTGCCTTCAAAGATTTTCCAAATGACATGTTTTGAGTAGATTATTCTTGCTTTGCCAAAGGTGAGTTTATTGGACTCTAAGTATTATTGGATGGTGTTGATAGTGTAATTTGGCTGGTAGGATGAAAATCATAATACAAAAAACATTTCGAGATGGTGATGAGACGGAGGTCGATTTTTGCTAATGATGGTGGCATGACATTTCACAAGGAGAAATTACCTTTATTATTTTGCCTCTAATATGATAAATCCCTTTAGTGATGGCTCACGTGATGAATATGATTGAATATGATTGAATTTATGATGCCATATCAAATATGAATCTTATACCATGACCTAGATGATGACAACCATGAGCAAGTGGAGAGAGTAGCACTGACTTGACTGGTAACTAATGACCAAATTTTATTTGAAAATATAAAAATTTGACCTGAGACCTTATTAAAAAACTTGAAAGAGCATATTTGATCACTGGTGATTGACCAGACTGGAAAACACTAACAGGGGAAAATCCCTCTGAAGAAAATAGGAAATCTGGGAGCTTTCATGCAAGGAACGACAGATAGAAACGGAATAATCAGACTTCCTATAATTTATAGGACCCTAACAGGTAGTCCAAGACCTGCAACTTGCAACCACTTCTAACAACACTAGCACTTAAGTAGTAAAGGAGGGGGGTATGATCCACTTGTGTTAGTATGCTAAAATCATTCTAGAAATAAATGTTTTTAGCATTTCCATCAATATATCATTTTTTCTTTTCATAATATAAACATCAAGCTAAGCTAACATGAATGAATAACAAGGAATAACAATAACAAGTAAAAGAAAACAATGCAAGCACACAACATGACCTACCTAACCTACCTACCTATCCTTAGTTTGATCTTCAAGAAGTCAGGTCTCTTCCTCATAATGGGGCTTGAGAAGGGACATATTAATGGGTAGTGGTTGTAAGGTACCAGATCTAATATAATAGTTGAAAACAAAAATATTGCAGAGAACAACAACGGAACAACACAATGGATGAAACCACGACACCAAAATAATACCTTTATTTATAGGAAATAATGTTCACTTTCCTCTTTGAGGGGGAAACCTCCAAGATAGTAGATCTCTATTACAATAATTCTCAAGACAAAACTTCTCATGTCCTCTAATCCTATTTATACTAAATATATTTATGATGCAAGAGCATCGCTCCACCTCATCACGCACCAGCTATTTAATACGTTAGTGTGCATTCAAAGGAGGGGAGACGTGCCAGTACTCTCATTTTCCCCTCGAAATTTAAATGTAATCGAGTTCAATAAATGATGTCAGGCTAGAAGAGCCGAGGTCGCCTTAAGTGGTTGACGGTTGGAAGGATCTAGACCCGATTCGGGCTATATTTCCACTCATTTTAATATGCCTCATTAGTTAGGTATTTTAAATGGTGATTAGACACCACTAGTGTAGCTTGGAGGGAAAGCTTGTCAAGATCCTCTTGTATAAATATTTGTAATATACGCCCAATAGAGGTTGTTGAATATCGATGAAGAATCATTGTAAGCCAAGAGGAGAGTTGAGATTCGAGACTCAGTTGCAGTCCAGATTCCTACACTGTAATTGACATTCTGTCATTAATATAAAAGAATAGATTCCACTATTGTAATTTCCTGTGTGATGGATGTTATTGTTACACGTGAAATTTTCACACCTAGGTACCTCACCCTAAGTGTCGTAAAGTGTCATATAAGTGTCTCATACACCTTGACACCATGGAATAACCTATGTCACAATCCCTAGTCAATGTGGAGGAGGGATATATTACATGAAGGGAAAAATACCAAGTACACATGAATTATTATTAATATTCATGGAAAATAAATTGATAACCAAGTGCACATGAATTATTATTAATATTCATGAAAAAGAAAGTAATTAAGTGAGATCCTCCACCTTCCCTAAAAAATAAGAAACCAAATGTGAGGTGGATTCTCACACTTAATTACTTTCTTTTTCATGAATATTAATAATAATTCATGTGCACTTGGTTCTCAATGTTAAGCCCTAATATTGGCTCATTACCACTTAATTGGGGCATATTAGATTAGTAATGTTATTTTATTTATGTCGGCTCTAGGCCATTTGTTGTAATTTAGATTAGTAATGTTATTTTATTTATGTCGGCTTTAGGCCAATAAACCTCCTAGTCTCCTATATATACCAAGGATACATTTTCATTTTGAATCATCTGGGACTTGAACATTTAAGTGGGGTAAAAGGAGGTTGCCCCCTCGAAGAGGCTTATTATCTGAAAT
>CBVK0102391518.1:0-27051 GCA_900067695.1 Picea abies
AAGAGCCCCTTTTCACATTCAAAAGAGGCCACATAATAACCCAATGCTTGGCTATAAAAAGCCATGAATGACCACCATTTTCTCAAGGAATTCTTTGTATTGTTATGCTGCTGAGATTGCTAAGGACTCATTCTTTGGCAATAAACATTGTAGGCTGCATTTCATAAGCTATTCACCCCTCACTTGAGTGAACAATCTTGGAGTTCTTTCACCCACATTTCCATCTTTTCTTTGTAAGGAGAGCAATCAGTTGAGGGCCTCAAGAGCCTTCCATTGGAGAGGGAAGGGACCCAAGTCCTCTTTCTCCATTGTGTGTCTTTGGATTTCATCAATCAGATCAGCTAATATATTGGTGATATTGGTCCATTTACATTTGTTTTTCATTTTTTTTACATGCTCATAGTTTTAATTAGTTTTAGTTTGATTTCTTTTTATAACTTAGTTGTTTCTCTTTCTAACCTTTTACCTTACAACTGTCATGCCTAGCAGAGCTCAACTGGGCATGTAAGCACTCATAATTTGCTCACACAGTGACGAATTGGGTGCAAACACTAGGGAAGGAGTGAGCGACTCAATCCCGAGGGTTAGATTGCAGACTGAGGATCATGGTGCAATCTAGTGAGACTCACAAGGATCGAGGATCCTATGGAAAAGGGAGAGACCTAATATTGTAAACAGACGAGACATGATATATTTCTTAACTATAATAAAAAATTGAGAGCCAAATCTTTGTGGACATAGCCCAGGAGGGGGTGAACCATGGTAAAACCTATGTTATGTGAATGAATGAATGTGTCTCTATGTTTGATTAATTGATGAATGTTAGGTGAATGAATTACTAGTTAGATCTAGTATTCCACATGCATGAATAGAATGAATGTTATAAGTAGGTGTTAGACTAAATGCATAACGATTATAGAGTACAACCAAAGATCTCCACTTAGTCCTTGGTTGAAAACACCTGAATATTTCAGCCACCCATAGAGCTATCTCTGGTGAGATTGCATGGTACACTCAGTGTGTTTCATTTCCTTCTGGTCTTTCAGAGGGGCCGATATTTGAAGGGATTTTTTTGGGAAGCTTATCAAATATGAACTAGGGTCAATCTATGATAGGGAGGTAGAACCAGAATATCCCATAAAGAACCAGAAGTCAAAGAAGTATAATATAAGCTAACAAATGGTTCAAGTCCAACATAAACCTTATAAAAATCTATTTATTTTTTTACTTGTGAAATACAGAGAGGAAAACCAAGAGAAACAACCAAGAATCTAGGGATTGCAATACTAAATGTAACCGTGAAACCCTTTTATTTTTTTTATAATGTACTAAAATTTGTTTGAATCAATTAGGGGAAAGATTGAGATGATGAATAGAATAAAATCACATGCCTGCAATTTCTCCTCTGCAAATTTGTATGTAAATTCGGCTCTTCAAAAAAATATACCCACTCTAAAGACGTTTCTTGCAAAAATATCTCCTCTAAAGTTTGGCAAAAGAATGAAATAATGATTAGGATTTTCATTTATAAACACATACATTTTGAAAATGTAAAATTCCTGCTCATTTTTCCATCGTATATTTTGGCACAATGATTGAGCTTGGTATTTTTTTTATTTAACCCTTTAACAATGAGCCCAATAGTAAGATGCATTGGTGCATTGTTTTTACCATAACACATCGTGGATATATTGGTTTCTGAGTGCACCGTGGAAGGTCTAAGGTTTTAAAATTAATTTATTTTGTTTAAAAATCATTTGTTCTAGTTTGTTATTTAGCATCGGTATGCTTTGTTATTGGGGGAGCACCCATGCACTTTGTTATTGGGGGAGCACCATTGCCCTTTGTTCTTGAGGGAGCATCTGTTCAATTTGTTATTGGGGAGCACCATGACGCATTTTATTTCTTATAAAATAAAAAAACAATACTTTGGTATTTTATATAAATAGCAGTTATCGATGCACTATATTTGTTAAGCACCGATGCATTATGTTTTGGAACACCAATGCGCTTTGGTATTGTGGGAACACCAGTGTATGTTTTCATTGGGAAGCACCGACAATATTTTAGTATTTTATATTAATAGTGGTTATCGGTGCACTTTATTTGTTAAACACCAGGGAATTATGTTTTGTAAGAGCATTGGTGCACACAAGTGACTTAGGAGCACCGGTGCACATGGTCGACTTAGGTACATCAGTGTGCATGGTCGACTTAGGTGCATTGGTGTTAAAACCTCTACAAAAACCTCTGCCTGACTGCTTCCACTAAACACCTCCGCTATAAATGTATAAGGGATAAATGTTTTGGGGGGGTTCCGTAAAAACATCCACTAGAAGTTGTTCTCCTTGTAGTGTTATGTTTCTTCTAAGATAAAATAGATTGCAAATAATATTTCCAAGTTCACTATGGTTTTCATGGGCTAACACATTGTAAATATCAATGGTATTACAAGTTTTTTCAAAATGGGATCTAATCTCTGTGTAGGTTGCCAAGAGAATTTATGTTTCATCTTGTTATAGTTGAAAACTTTGCAAATTATTTCTTCTCGAGGTGTTTTAGGCTTTGTCCATCTCCCAATTTCACTATGAAGAACAAGTGAGTTTGTTATTGTTTTTTCAATATATATTTTATTCTTGAAGTTACCAATGGTAGAGAGATACTTTTAATCTTCTAGCCTAGGTTTAATGGTCTCTATGTAATACTTTTTTTTTTTTCTTATTCTCAATCTCATAGTAGCACCATAGATTTTATTTAAAGTGAGTTGTGACAATATAATTAATGGTGTTTGTTGGGAAAATTAATTGCTTATAGAAAGAATCAAATTCCAAACCATTATTTATCAATCCAGGGTGTGTCTGTTTATTTCAAAGTTATGAAGCAAAGTCTATGCAGGCTACAGTTTCCCTTATAACATTGGTTATATAACATGCATTGCAATAATGTAAATCAAACTACTCTTGCAAACATGGAAGACAATCCACACAACAGGAAGAAAGAATAACACACTTCAAGAAAGTAAATCACACCACATGGAAAGCATTTATTAGTGAAATAATCTACTCTATTTTATAAACCCTATGACATGTTGGGAAGGTATATCTATCTATTGGAAATAAATTGGCAAAAACCTAAATATTAACTTGCAGGAAATAAAGAACACCAATCTTATCGAAATGAAATAAACCACACTTTCTAAAATGGAAAGCACACTTGCATAAATGAAATAAACCACACTTGTTTGAATGGAAAACACACTGACAGGAAAGTAAATCACTCAAGAAGTGGCAGGATCCTCAGCTCCATGATTTCGACCAACCACGAGGATTGGTAAGTGGTGGATTGAGACAACCCCCCTGCTCTCAAACACTTCCAGGGATAGGCTAGAAGCACACAACACACAAGGATATATATTCTAAATCACTCTTGCAGGTTTAAAGAAAGTAAATTTAATCTAATTGAAAAAAAGAAATTGTTGAAAAGAAAATGTTCACACACTTTCATAAATAAATAAATTGAATTAAAATATTTATTCCTTGATTTCCATGCGGTCATACAACAAAGCATTTCCACTTATCTACAACATAAACAAATTAATTGAAACTCATACCATGCTTAAAGGAAATGACAGAATTAAAAGTGAAACAATTACACATACTATAAATATTAAAGCTATGATCTACATTAACACAAGATCTCAAATAAATATGATTTATTCCATCATAGTATGGACAATTGCTCCAAGAATTCCCCCCTTTTGTAGAGGTGAATGACTCTTTTTATACATGAATTTCATACAAAGGAATTGTTACAAAAATCTTTGATTGGAAAAATTGCCCAACCAATTCTTGTTTAAGAAAAAATTGGTTGTGGTATGTTAGCTTGATGATAAAGGAGGAATGTGGATCTTTGACCAAATCTCTGTTGCTGAAGTGGATGCTTCATTTGGCAAGTTTAGAAGGTGGTCGCAATAGAAAATCTTGACAATTTTCCTTCAAAGAACCACCCTTACCGCCAACCTTGCACATTTTCTGGGGAAACTATCTGTTGAGCACTCAACACACCCTACAATCCTTATGAAATTTTATCACTTTTTTGGTACCACTTGTTTTCTTTTACTATCAAAATTGATTTCACTTTGGGGAATGTTTTTTTGTTTTGTTTTTTTTCATGACTCTTATCAATCAAGTCAAGTTTGTTTGAACTTATGAAACCTCGTTTCTAAAATAACTTGACATCCAAACTAAGAATCTACAGCTAACATTGCACCTAACGCGCTTATGTTCGGCGTCGGAAAAATCAAGAAGGTAAAGTGGCCACACAGTTACACTAATCACCGATCACCAATGCATCACCGACTTTGGTAGAAGGTGGAGTTGGTTTGCATAAGATATTCTCCACAAAACTTCAGGAGATAGTCAATCCCCATCAACATTGAAAAAATATGGGAAGGATAGACATTGACAAAGGCTGTAAAGAAATCATCGATAGCCAGTGACCGATGCACTTTATCGGGGTCGGGGAAATATAGAAAGGTTAAAACAATTACTTTTTTTTGTGATAAACATATCACTGATTGCCGATCCCCAATACACTTTAGGCATCGAGACTTTTTTGAGAGAGTTGATCCGAGAGCACTTGGGTAGGTTTATTTCCAATCCTTGATACTTTTCAACATCGTCAAGATAGGATAGGGTTTTAGAAAGTGTATCTTAAAGAAATTCCCGATTCTGATTAACATGAGTAAATGAAGACTCTGGTCTCGAGTGCCATGTGTCTTTATGATGTAAGGGTGTCGTACAACCTAGTTTCATCTCAATTCATCCTAAGGTTTCATGTTTCCTAGTCACACCTCTAGGTCATCCTCACCACACCATCTCTATACAGAAATATCGATCAACATCGGATATTTTTCAAGAAGATATCAACGAAAAGTGCTCGAAGAAGAATCCTAACCCCCAACTCACCAACTAGACTAGTGAAACGATGGGATGTTTGCGGCATAAGATACGATTGGATTCAGACATTTATTAGACTAGTTAATTCTTCATTGCGCATTTTTGGCTACCTCATGCGTCAATTGAACAACAACAATTTGAAATTGTAGATAGACCACGTTACAACCCGCACCCGCGCTGTCAACCCACAATCCAATTTAATTTTAAATGTCTTTGAAGATCTGGCGGTAGATTTGATAAAAATACACTCATAACCCGAATTGAATGGCTGATGTGACAAGGTAAGTTCATACATGTTTAAATATCTAGAATGTTTTTGAACAAATTCATTCCACGCACATGTTTGAATTCTAGAGCATCCAAAGGAGAAAATAAAGTGTCTCAAGACTGTGTCGATCCTGAGATTATCAAAACCAGGTAAAACAAGCTACAGAGGTATGTGTTCAAGTTTTTCAATTCGGAGGTCGTGATTTGTGTATACATCTGATCTCTTACACAATCTCTAACTATGTTCTAGCTTCAGGTAAAATTCCATGAATAAATCCAACCACCAGACGCTCACTAAGAGCACCCAAGATAAAGGAAGTTGAAACAGGTGAAGGTTCTTCTCCAGGGACCACGAGGCAGTTGGAGTATGCTCCCAAGGTAGAACCTGTCATTAAAACATCAAATAAGAAATCATTCGTCCAACCTTCGGTCTTTGGTGATACAAAAAAAAAAACTTGATCCAAATTAATGATCCCACAGTAGGGGGACATTTTCAACAGAATTAGACAGGAAGAATACCCAAAGTGTATCCCACACAATGACCTGGAGGTAAAGGTGCTCAATGACCAGGTGTTCCCAAACATATGGTGGTCATATTTACACATGGTAGCCATCAAAACCCCAATTTTCCCTTTCATATAGGTTTTGAAGTGGCTAATCGACCACACAGATGGGAAGAAGTGCTTTATCAATGATGAGAATGGTGGGTGTGTTAGAGTTTTCCTCTTGGCAGAGGTCTATAAGTACTACAAATTCATAGACCTAGAGGAGTGGCTAAAAACATAATTCGTGGTGAATTTATATGAATTCCACAACAACAGTCGGTTGATGGCCTCATCGTGGAAGGAGGACAAGACGTTTACCAACTAGAGCAATAGCTGGTATGGGACGGTTAACTTGAGGGAGCCATACATCAATTTGATGTCTCTCATCTGTCGACTGTATGGAGATAAGTCCTGCTCGAAGATTTCTGAAGCATGGATGCCCTTGGCATACACAATTGTGATTTATGGAAGCAGCTTCAACTGGGGTGAAATAGTTTCCAAAAAATTGAGCATCTGTGTATAGAAAGGTTAGACGCTGAAAGAAGGTGAAGCACCCTCTTTACACATGGCCTCATACTTGCTCGATGTTATCTACAGGAGAAATGTCTTCACTGACATGAATATAAGTTGGCATGTTGCAGAGCTCCCTGTTCACATTTATTTCAGCATACTTTGGTGAACAAGTACAGAAAATCCTATGCACTCATATGCGATGAATTCATCGCTCATATTCATTTTGTTATATTTAAAAAATGCCCAATATTATCTGCAACAACCAAGAAAATGGTAGTGAAAGTAGGTCACTGGTATTTGGATGAATACTCAACCTATATCAGAGTGTTTGGGGCCTCCAGAGCTGCACATCTACTACCCACTCATGTCCCAGACTAGATCATTGTGGGAGAAATCTATTATCAAACTATCCTGTAGGACTATAACGCCACATTATTCAAGGACAAGAAGTGAGATTTCATATCCTATGGTTTGCATGTGGGGTTTTATCTGGTAAAGGACGCTGCTCAAGACAAACAATAATGTCTAAGACAAATTGAATTTAGGTTCCCGACAGGATGATTATGCAAGCATGACCCTAAAGGCCTAGTCCTCCAACATGCTTCACAAGTATCATCCAGTTGGCCATATGTGCATGATAAATTTGAGGATGAAATTTTCACAAAGTGCACCCAAGACTAGGAAGAGGTAGTACAGAGGATGGCCAACCAAAATATGACCAGGTTCAAGGCCATGAGCATGGATGAACAGATGGAGAAAATAGAGAAGTCGGATCAAGAGGCCCTCATAGCTCAAGAAGATATCATAGCAACAAAGACTACAGAGGCACAAAGAAAAGGGTTGATATTGCTAGAAGGGGCACATAGAATCATTGATCAGTTGGAAAATGACCCAGATCTGATAGATATTTTGAGGATTCCCACTGATGACCCAATCGAAAGAAGAGGAGAGCCAAGTGTCCTAGAGCCAATTCAACTTGAAGAAATCACTGGGCCAAAAAACATTGAAGTTACACCACCACGGATCAGATCATCATGGGGAATTTCAATCCAGCCTAATATAGTGAGGAAACTTGGAAGGAAAAGTGCATAAAATCCCTTGTTTTAATTAATAACCATCTATGATGATGAGGAGACTTTGGAGGTGTCCCTGGTTACCCCAGTGCAAATTACAAAAGAAAGAGAACCTGAGGGAGAATCTGTCCCAGGTCCCGATGCTCTAATTCAGAGTCTTCCGTAGAGCGAGCATGAGTTTGAGAGTTCCTTAGACATTGAGATACTTGACGTGATAGGAACCCCAATGGACAGATCGATGGATGATCTAGGATTAGGTGACCAGAAAGAAGAAATTCCACAGCAAGAAATCGACATTTTGATAGCCGATTACCAAGTAAGTACTGAACCTGCCCTTGGTTCTTCAGTTTTAGATGATACCTTATGAGGCGATTAGAAAAAAATAAAATTCGAACCCTTGGGACACATGGAAGAAGTTAAACAACCCATCTTGGAAAGGTACACACAGGTGGGATACTGGGAAATTCTCTAAACTGGGGAGAACAACAAATCCCCAAACCAGTTGATGAGGTCACTTATATACAAGAAATCTCCTATGACCGAAAGAGAAAAGCCACCATGAAGAGAACCATTAATAAGAGGAGGCCTACGTTGGACATTTCGATTCTTATCACCACAGAGGAGGAGTTGCTTAGTGTAGAGAATGCCAAGACATCTAAGCTTATTAGCATTGGAATGACTATCACAGATGACACCTTGGATAAAGAAAGAAGAGATGAAAAGTAACTGGTCGTTGCGCTTAAGGAATTGGGGCATCTACGCCATTTGGAAAAATACTATAAGGACTCCACAAAAGCCATGGTGTTTTTAAGAAGTTCCAAGATACTTATGCCAAATTCACGAATGAACGACACCTTTTCACCGCAGGTATAATCGACTTTCAATAAGACACCCTTATGGCACTAGCGACCTGCAAGGACGTGGAGAGGTGGTATGAAAAGGATCATCAAGCGGTGGAAGGGATATATTACATCAACGTAGTTCAAAAGGGACAATACACCGAAGAGAACAACATTTAGGTGCTAAGAGATAGCAACATCGATTGAATCAGGAAAGCGACCGAATATTGGGTGAAAATGGCCCAGGAGTCACAGCGGGAGATTTAGGAGAAGTGGGCCGATTGTGAAAAGAGATAGGAAAATATTAGTCATTAATTGAGAAGTCTTATTTAGGACCAGAAACAAAATTATGTTTTTCATCAAAGGCATGTGTGATTAGATTTGAGGAGGAATTACTTCCTATTTTATTTCATGAATGGATGCTGTAATAAGTAAGAGTTTTTGAATCTATTGATAAGTTAGTTGTTTCAATATTTTTTGTAGTTCTTGTCTCTAATGATGAAAGAAAATTGTTGTGTTAATGTGTGATTAATGTTAGAGCTAAGGAAACTATTTTTCTTGCCATCATTTCATTGCATGTATGTTTTCTTTCGATAATTGTATCTCAGTCAATAATTTAAATTCCAACAATTTAATATATTAGTACTAGGATTGTCATAGGTGTGAATATATTTTTCTGTATGCTTGAGCACAAGGGTTAACCCAAGCTAAGACTTCTTCAGTAGTTAAGATCCCCCCTTTTACCAGCTGATTTATACCATTACACATATTTAAGAAGACCTATCTAATAAAAGAAAAGACAAAAAGAGAATGTTTAAATTGAAGGAGGAATTTTCATAAGAAGATATCATGTCAATCACTATGTAAATCCCATCGATTATTTGGCCGGATCAAAAGATCCGGAGAACCTTTCCACTATCAAACACTGTAGATTCTAATTGGTCCTTTGTGGTGGGTTTGGTTTCTACTGTTGAGTTAAAGGGATTTAGGACCCCTCAACATAATTGTCACTAAAAGGAGGGCATGATGAATGAATGGCTAATAATATTTTTTATATAATATTTTGCACAACCTGTAGATTCAAAACAACCCACATGCATGGCTAGTCATTCTCATGACAACCCACATACACTGAGTAAATCAACCCAGCAAGAGGAAGAACATTTATTCACTGAAATAAATTAAGCTCTTCCCCATGAGGAGTTGAACTAGTTCATAAGAATCAAAAGAGATTACGCCCGACAAATTGGATCATTGCCCTTAGCTCCGTTACTTCCTCGTAGAAAACAAGTAAGCATATCAGTGGTCGACAACCCCAACTAGGTTTTTTTTCACATTGTAGAAGACCTGATATATTTTTCCCTCACCGATATTGAAAATCCCCTTAATCTGATTTCCGAAACACCAGCTAATAACTACTCTGAGCCCGACTATTTTGAATTTGACGTGGAAGGGTTTAACTCAGATCGCTCAACTTCGGGGTCAGACAACATGGAGGATAACAATGATCATAATGAATAAAGGGGAAACCCACCTCAAAATAATAAACCTTGGCTCGCTAGAGATGCTATGGAAATCCCCAGACGAGTACATAACCTCCCCCAACATACAAAAAAGTTACTCCCTAAATTTGACCATGAAACCTCAAGATTTCCTGAAGACCATATTAAAAATTTCATACTAGCTATTAGACTGATGAATGTCCAACATGAGGATGTAGTATGCATGATTTTTCCCTATACCTTTGAGAATTCAGCCTCCACATGGTATTTTAACTTTTTTGTAGCGTTCATAACTAGTTGGACAAAGTTTCAAAAATATTTTTTAGACAAATTTGTAGAAGAAACCACTACAAGAGATTTAATGGCCGAATTATTCACCGCCACCATGAGCTCAAAATAAAAGGTTAAAGACTTCAACCAATGATTTACCACAATCCTGAACAAATTTCAACCTGAAGCTAAACCCACTCATGAGTTTCATATTGAAGTATATGCTAACACTCTCCCTATTTCTATTTCCATGTTTGTAAAAAGAGTTGTCAAGCATACCCTAGTTGAAAATTCCGAGGAAGACAAAACAATTGAATTCCAAATGAAGGGATGTAAATAGGCCCAGGTATCACTAGTTAATAATTAAGCTCAACCTCCACCCAGGAGAGGACTCTTATTGACTAGACCCCCATGGAAACAAACAGAACAAGGTCCCGAAAAGGGAAGCAGAGACATAGAATACCTACAACAGATGATAAATAAATTGTCAAATGAAATCATAGACATGAAAATAAGTGCAAGGGAAGGAAACCAAGGCCAAATTCCTTATAGACATTTTTTAAGAGAAATCCAATGTTCAAAGAAATTGAACCTCCCCCAACCAACTTAAACATCGACCTGGGAAATGTAGCATCCGACTCTTTCTGTACCTATCATCAAGAGAAACAATCTGAAAAAGACTGTCCACAATGGGTGCATGCCATGAATTTGATGGCCAATCAGTTCCTAGATGACGTTTCCCTTGCCGAAAAATCAAGTAGATCAACAGTGAATATTTTCGATCAGTAAGAAGTAGACCCGCTAGAAGAAACAACCATGTTGTTGTGGGATCCTGACTTTCCAATGCCTTCTGATGATATATTTGAGGTTCAATAACCACCCACTAAGATTTTGGCTATGAAAACGTGAAGTAGGGGCCAACTGGTCTCAAATGAACTTACCATTTTCCAAACTTCGAGAGGAAAAAAAACATCCAATCACCCGAAAGCACCTTTTGTCTCCCAAATAAATCCTATAAACATGCATACATGAGAGTCACCCAAGCTAGACTACAACATAGTAGAATATTTAAAAAGATTGAAAGAAAATTTATTGATCATGGACATATGTAGAATTCCCCAACAAAAGGACTTTCTGTTACAAGCCCTAAAGTCAATAGAAACTCCTATAACAAGCACTGACCAAGGGGAAAACCCATCCACCATGGATCTAAAAAAAATCCAAATATGAACGCTTGCTCTATGGATAAAAAAGGAAATCCTTTTGTCCCACCATTCCTTTTAATGTTTGAATTCTTCAACAAAAACCTCCATAATTGTTTAGTTGACTCAGGGGCATCCTCTAATGTCATTCCATTATCTATATGCAATAAGTTAAACACAATCCCGCTCAAAAGTGAAAAACACGTTATACAATTAGACATAACTCAAGTGAAAGTTATTGGAGATCTCAAGGATGTCATGATCAGAATGAATACACACCCAAAATTTGTTCAAGTGATTGACATCATCGTAGTGGATATACCATAATCTTATGGTCTTCTACTTAGTCGAGATTGGTCTGAAAATTTGAATGGATATTTTAGCAAAAAATGGGCTCAGCTATGGTTTCCATTCAAGGGACACAAAAACATGATTAGGATCGATAGGTAAAGGTATCTCAAACATACTAGCACTAATTTAGAAGCCCCAAACTAACCCTCATTGATAGATTTCCCCGTGCTATGAAACTACTCTTGTGATTCCAATTTTGGAAACTTCTCCCCTCTCTCATATGATGTACCTCTCACTCAAAACTTTGAAATGACCTTTCAAGTAAATCTATTGGTAGCAGCAGAAGAAACCCTCTTCTTTCAATAACCTCTGTTGGAAACCACATAAAAAATAGGTGGAGAGGAGGAAGTTAGTAGGCAAGGAGAAGCTGATGATTTTTGCTCACAAGTTTGGACCTTATACTTTGATGGGTCTAAATCTCAAGAAGGGTCGGGAGAAGAATGTATCCTCATTGATCCAAAGGGGAAACAAAATTTCCTTTCCTATAGACTAGAATTTGAATGCACTAATAATACTGTCGAGTATGAAGCTTTAGTGAAAGGACTACAAAAATCCATAGACTTAAACGTTAAAGGACTAAAATTTTTTGGAGACTCTAAAATTATCGTCAGGCAAGTAAAGAATACTATACATTGAAACTCTCCCCACCTGAGAAATTACCAATAGGAAGTGCAAAGGCTAGTAGAACAATTTGAGGCCTTCAATATAACAGCGATTCCTAGGACAAATAATACTTTTTCTAATTCTTTGGCTACTTCTTACTCGAGGCTATCCCCTTTAGAAGACTATGAAGCCTCCCGGTTCACTATGGAACTTCTCTACAAACCATAAGTGCCAACAATATTTCGAATTGGAATGTCTTTGAAGGAGATGAACAGATCATAAACTTCTTAACCAATCAGGAAAATTTTAAAGACCTGGCTATTGACAATGAAGTATTCCAAGAGAAATTAGTAGAAACCAACCCCCATGAACAAAGAGGTGAAACATAGCACTTCAGTAACAAACCAAAGCCTCACACGATATTGAAAGGGGTAGCCAATTTGGAGAACCTCTTTGACTTAAGGGAAATATTCAAAGGGTCAACAAACACAAAGACAGGGAGCTCATGTCCCATGTACAAGACTATAAACCTAGGAACCCTGAAAAACCCTAAGAATATAAATCTAGACAAGACAATGTCTAAATAAGAAAGGAAATCCTATCTAAAACTTTTCAAAGAATATAAAGATGTTTTTACGTGGTCCTACCGAGATCTGAAAACTTATGACACTCACATTATCCAACACACAATCCCATTAAAATCCATAGCAAAAGCCTTCGAACAGAATCTCTAAAAGTACCACCCATGTCTAGAACCCCTCATGTGTCAGGAGTTAAATAAATTACTAGATGCTAAAATTATCTTTCAAGTTAGACACTGTACCTGGGTAGAAAATTTGGTTCCTGTCAAGAAAAAGTCTTGGGAGATCTTCCTGTGTGTGGATTTCAAAAACCTCAATAGAGAATCAGAAAAGGACAACTACCCAGTCCCACCGATGGAACAACTCTTGCAGACCATGTCTAGTTCTGAAATTTTCTCCCTGCTAGATTGTTTTTCAGGTTACAACCAAGTCCTAGTTTAGAGGAAGATCGATTGAAAACTACCTTCCCGACCAATTGGGGAACCTTTTCTTATAAACACATTCCCTTTGGGTTAATTAATGTAGGGGAAGCCTTCTAGAGGGCCATGGACATGAATTTTCAAGGACTGATCAACAAGTGTGTAGTTTTTTATTTGGACAACATGACTGTGTATTCAAAGAATAGAGAAGATCACATCCAACATCTAACCCAGATTTTTGAAAGGTGTAGAAAATACAGTATATCTTTAAACCCTAAGAAAACTATCTTTGGTATCAAGGAAGGGAAATTACTAGGTCACATTATATCTCAAGCATGAATTCACATAGACCCAAAATGAATTAAGGTAATATCTCAGCTTCCCTTACCCCACAACAAAAAGGCTATGCAATCCTTCTTTGGGAAAATAAATTTTGTGAGGAAGTTCACCCCCGATTTCACTAAAACTATCAAACCCTTACAAAAAATGATCCGCAAAGATGCTAAATTTAAGTGGGATGATGAATGAAAAAGTTCTTTCAGCAGCATTAAGACTGCAATATCTCAAGCTCCAGTGTTGCGAAGTCTCGACTTTGGCAAAGATTTTTTCCTCTGTACTTTTTCCTCTAACCAATATTTAGTTGCAGTATTGACTCAGGAGGATGATGAAAACAATGAAGTGCCAGTCTCATTTATGAGCACTAATCTCCAAGTGGCCTTACTAAATTACCCTTGTATAGACAAACATGTTTATCCAGTGTACAAAGAAGTAAAAAATTTCAGATCTTATGTCTTGAGAAATCACACCAAATTCATTGTGCCTCATCTTGTAGTCTGATCCCTATTCACTCAAAAGGAGATGGGGGAAAGAAGAGGAAATTGGATGGAAGTTGTCCAAGAATTTGATCTAGATATAAAACCTGCCAAACTGGTTAAGGGACAAGGATTGTGTAAATTGGATGTTGAAGCCCAAGACCAAGTAAATGAAGACCCCAGGTGGGAGAATGAATTGGCATTATGGTGTAGTGAAGATTTATATGTTCCCCCGAGGCAGGAATCTTGGTATGGGAAACTCACTTATCTCCTGTATCATGAGACTTGCCTAGAAAACCTAAAACCTAAGGAAAGGAGATCTCTTAGACTAAAATCGACACAATATCGCCTCATTAATTCAGTGCTCTTCCATGTGAATTATGATGGGGTACTTTTGAATATATCGAACATGAAGACATAGACAAGGTTCTGAAGGAGCTCCATGATGGTCCTACAGGTGGAAAATTTGTCGGGAATACCACTGCTCACAAGATATTAAGAGATGGCTATTACTGGCCTACTCTGTTTATGGACACTCATACATATTCTATAAACTGCAAAACTTGTCAAATATGCCCGGGGAGGGAGAAAAGAGCAGTTGTCCCACTCCAACCAGTGGCCATATCCAAACCATTCGAACAATGGGGGTTAGATTTCATAGGAGAAATTACATCGAGTTCTTCAAAACAACATATATACATACTGATTGCTACATACTATTTCAAGAAATGGGAAGAGGCCATCCATTTGACTCATGTAAATGAAAAGGTGGTAATTCAATTCATAGAACAACAACTGATCACAAGGTTTGGTATGCTTTATGTTCTTTTTTTTTAGAATGCCACTTACTTCTCTTCCACCCTACTAACAATTTTTTCTCTAGACAAAGGAATCATAATCAAATACTCTACAAACTACTATCCACAGGGGAATAGAGTGGCAGAATCAACCAATAAGAACCTAGTGAGGATATTGAAGAAAATGGTTGCAGACAACTAGAGGAATTGACATAGTTCACTTCATAATTCCTTATGGTTCGATAGAGTAAAACCCAAGGAAGCTATAAGGAACTCACCATACTTTCTCATATACGGACAAGAAGCTGTTCTCCCAAATGGGCTATACCTTCCATCTCTTCAGCTTGCTCAGGGATCTAGAGGACAACCCTCATCAGTTATCCAATAGAGAATTGATATCCTCCTCATGCTAGAAGAAGAAAGGGAGAAAAAAAAATCAAAGTTCGTCTCTCATCAACAGATAGTTAAAAGGTGGTTTGACAAGCATAAGGACAAATAATGTTTTTTTGAAGTAGGAGACTTAGTTCTGAAATGGGATAGAGTGAATGAGCCAAAGGGGAAACATTTGAAGTTTCATAATCTATGGCTTGGACCTTTTTAGGTAGCTGAGAAACTTGGGGAAGGCACGTATCGATTGCAAAATTTGAGGGGGTAAATCGACACCCTCCTGGTGAATGGCCAAGCCCTAAAACAATATTACTATTAAAAAAAAAAATTGTGTGTGTTTTCATGTTATTTTATTTTCTAGGTGTTAGTTAGGATTATTGTGGATTCCTTTATTTTTGTTTTTCTTTCATGTGGTATTTTTGTTATTTAAAGTTTTGTTCCATAAGGAAATGGTTGACCTTAATCAATATAGTGTATCAAACTTTGTTCCTGACTAACACTTACATGCAACACAAGGAACATTGGGAAAACTGCGGTTTTCTTAAAAGTGTTTTGTATCTAACATTTGCAAATAAACAACCTTGGAAAGTGATGAAGTGTCCACCTAGTGGTCTAGTAAAACCTAAAAGGAAATATGGTAAGTTGGAAAGGACCACATGTAGCTCAAGACATAGCTAGAAAAAAATTCACCTTAACCGTCTCATCTTGTAGATAATAGATGTCCTCCTCTCCCACTCGCTCAAGGCATCTCTTCCAAAATTAAATCAATTATATCAAATGAGCATGAAGTAGGAAAGGGTATGCAGATAACTCTGCTGGGGCTCTAGACACTCACTGGTAGCAGAGCAAGGTCTGTGGCGTCAGGGTGACTCCGCCGAGGTTATGGATGCTCACTTGTAGTGGAGCAACATCACAACAAGTGAATGATGATAACTAAAAGGCATGGTGCCAGTGAATTATTTACTCAAATATTTTCAAAAGGGGACGTGGGTCATGGTTAAAGGGAACGAAGGTGGAATAAAGGTTGAAACCCCACAAGTAGGCCCAGATTCACGAACCAGGGGAATTTCAAAAGCAAGGATATAAGAGACTCTGATAAAAACAAAAATAGTTAAGTTCTTAACCAACTTATGCATAAACTAAGCCCAAGGAAGGAACTGAGATTCTACTTTCGCCCAGTAAGTGTCCATTTTTTGGGCGCTCAACACACCCTAAAAGCCTTATGAAATTTTATCACTTTTTGTGTACCACTTTTTTTCTTTTACTCTCTAAATTGATTTCACTTTGGGGAATGGTTTATTTTTGTTTTCTTTTCATGACTCTTATCAATCAAGTTAGTTTTTTTTGAACTTATGAAACATCGTGTCTAAAAGAAATTGACATCTGAACTAAGAATCTACAACTAACATTGCACCTAACACGCTTATGCTTGGTGTTGAAAAAATTCAAGAAGGTAAAGTGGCCACACAGTTACACTAATCGTTGGTCATCAATGCATTGTCGACTTTGGTAGAAGGCAGAGTTGGTTTGCGTAAGATATTCACCATGAAAATCTAGGAGATAGTTGATCCCCATCGGCATCAGAAAAATACGGGAAGGATAGACATTGACAAGGCCGTAAAGAAATCACCGATAACCAATGACCGATGTGTTTTATCGAAGTTGGGGATATTGTTGGGGTGAGAAAAAGGTATAAATATTTTCCTTGTTACTTTGGTTTGTGATATATTCTTTGTTGAATTTTCCATTAGTTTGAAGTAATTAGGAAAGAAAATGGTTAAAAAGATCTTAGGAAATAATATTAAATGATATTAGATATTTTATGAACTTTGGTTTGAATTGTTTTGATTTTATGCAGAAATAGACAATTGTTGTTAACTGAAGATAATTAAGAAGATCATGAATATGCACAGACCATTGAAGATCGAGGAAATCAAGCACAAAACGGTTCAAAGGAAGCTTGAATTTTTATCTTGCAATGTTCATAAATAGTAAAAGCAATGCGGAGGATCTCTCGATCCTCATGATAGCTTAAATTACTTATCTCATTGTAATATATAAAGAATAGTGAACAATAGAGATACACTAGAATTCAAATCTCTTAATTGTTGACACTCTGTACAATGATCCCATTGTAAATGACTTATCAGTTATGGAATTAATGGAATCTTCAAGCACTTTGATCATTTCTGTGTACTGAGTTTTTCGTAGAAGTATTTTCTGAAGACCGTGGGCCCAGTCGATAGGAGCAACTGTCTCATATGTAATCTTATCAATTTTGTTATAGTTTTGTGATTTGATATTCCCTTCAACAATTAGAATAGACTCGTTAATGTGTTGATTCTTTTATGAATTGGTTGTGTTGTTCCATTTGTAGAGAATAAATGTTCCATTTGGATATTAATGATTCCTGTTCCATTCCCATTTGTTGTCAATTTATCGCTCGTGAATTCCTTCCATTTAAATTCGCATTTGTTGTTCCTTCCATTTAAATTCACATTTGTTGTTCCTTTTGTTTAATTTGAATTTGTTGTTCCTTATTAAATATTTAGTAGATCATTGTTTCTTTAAAATATATTAATTAATCATTGAGATATTGATTCATTAAGTATTTTTATAGACTAAATTTTTCTTTCTTGATAGATGAATGAATTTAGTAATTGATTGATTCATGGTGTGTTATTGTTCAAAATCTATTCTTGTTTTCTGAGTTATTAGTTTCAGAGATTGTAGTTAATGCATGAAGAAATTGATTATTGCAGTAATTTAGATAGACTCAGATTTGTTGTAGATGAACTATATACACGATTCAAACCTCTACGACTATCTGCATAGACTTTGCTGACAATCTTGAGAGAAAATATGAACTCTCGGTTGATAAAGTTAATGTCAAACTAAGGTTTTTTTTAGGACATATTTAGAGCCCAACATTTTGGCACCGTTGTCGGGGAGAATGTCAAAGATAGTATAGGTTGCATCTCTAAAAGGATGAGGTATTGAAAATGAAAGGTAAGAATCTATGCAAGCAACAAGTAAAATGCTTGTGCCAATGCCTACCTTCAGTTGATGGATAGAGGTTACATAGGTGCATATAATTTGTGTTGGTGTGTATGACTAGGAAGAAAGAACCTGAAAACCAAAAACCCTTACCAAAAACTACAAAATCCCAGGGTCCAGTGCCCCCTGGAAGGAGCACTTTTATAGAAGAAATTATCCAAAAAGTTGAATCTCAAGCCTTGGTTGGACCTTGAAAAGGTTCTACACGAGTCCCTCAAGCAACAAATTCACCAACTGTAGCTCATGTTGAGGTTCATAGTAGAATTGAAGGAACTGAACAAAGTTTCCAAAATATACATACTCCACTTTTCAGTCCTTTAGGCAAGGGAAACTCTTGTAATTTGAGAGAAGGAAAAGGGGAGACTAGTGGAATTGATGAGGCAAACCCACAATCACTTGAACCTAGATCTCCTATGATTTTGGAAGGAGAAGGAACACTTGAATTCCCAGATATAGGTAGCGCGATCAAATCTCCTAAGGGACCAAGTAATCAACCAACCCAGATAGAACACCCAAACCAAGAAATCCCTGAAGATTATTGACACTTTTTTGAGCAAATGACACAAAAAAATAAACCATGACCCTAGACTTCCACTTTGGAATATCATATAGTTGATGTGGTTGCTAATGCCCCAATGAAAGCCATTCCACTATAGAATCTTCCAACCTTCAATGGATTGATCTCAGAGGATCCTAACACCTTCTTATTCGAGTTTGATGTCCTATGTAGAGGCTATGACTATACCTCCGAACCCCAGAAACTAAAAATATTTCGTTCCACTTTGAAAGGAAAAAATTTACAATGGTTTATGGGACTAGGGGGAGGAACTATAAATTCCTGGGATGAAATGAAGCAAGCCTTCCTTATGAAATATCAAGACAACTGTAGAACTAGGGATTTAAAGGATGAAATATTTTAAATTATTGCAAAAGAAAATGGAACACTAGAAGAATATGTTGAAAGGTTTCAATTTAACTTGCAAATATCACCTTACGGTACACTACCAGGTGAGGTACATAAAGCCACTCTAATAAAATGTATGAAGGATGAATGGGTAGAAACATTGAATTTGATGGGGAAAGGAGATATTTATCAAGAAATGTATGATCAAATTGTCCAATTGTGTATCAGGTGTCCACGTGGTAGTACATGAACCCGATCAGGAATACGAGCCCCCATCACCAGAAGTAGCAACATTTCTAGCAAGAGTGTCACCCGAGGAGAGATTGGTAATCTTTTAGAAAATTTTAAAATTGAAATTTTGCATACTCTGACTACACAATTGGATATTATACAAGTTAAACATAAACAAGTGGAAGAAAAACAGTCGTTGGCTATATTTTACCCATGGTGCAAGAGGAAACATGGTTCAAAGGAGTGTCCCTTGGACATGGTTCAAACTTGCGCTATCTGTGCCAAAGACCATGTGATAAAGTAATGCCTATCACTCCTAGGACTAAAATCTATCTTTAAAGAAGTAGAAGAGGAAACATAACCAGTATATCTAATGGCTTAGTGTCACCAGTGGTAGGCTCGCCCCCTAGGTATGCTACAAGATCCTTCTTCTTTCATTTTTGGACAATATAATCAACAACATAATCCTGGAAACACATGGCAGGGCCAACCATTTTCTAACCCCACCTGGCAGTGCCAACAATATCCTATTGCACCCTAGCCAAATCAGACGGTTGTTAATCCTACTTGGCCTAACTTGCAATAATCTACCCTATTTTGTCAGAATTAAAATAATAGCCCCTATCCATCACAATGGACTAGCACAACTTCCCAAGCCCCCAATTGGACTCAAAACTGGTAGCGCCCCATGGGACTGAACAATCAAACTATGGGAATGGTTCCTCAAGCTCAACCCACCTTACAAGATCCACTTAGGTTTCCCCAAAATCCCCAACCTCAAATGTGCCCTCAATTACAAGCTCAACCCAACCTGAATCCTAATAAAAGACCAGTCCAGCTCATGCAAATTGGCAAAAATTTAAAAGGTGGAACAAACTCTGTAGGGTGCAACAAACTTCGTTTGAGGTAAGGGCGTGTAATTTCTCTTGAGGAAAGTGACATTCATCAAGAACATGAGAATGAGAATGATGGAAAACCAACAATAAAACTGTCAATTGTTGTCATAACAAAAGAAACATAATAGGGGGGAAATACAGTCGAGCAACAAAATCCTGATAAAGATGCAATTTCTCCTCCCCCATTTCCTGAAAGGATAATGATAGCAAAACCAACTATATATCCCAATTTTGATATCGTCGAGGAACTAAAAAATCTATGTGTTAAAATTCCACTCCTACAGGCTTTACAAGATATTCCTATTTATGCAAAAACAATTAAAGAATTATGTGAGAAGAAGCCCAAAAGGAAAACTAAGAATCCATCAACTGTTCACATGGTAGGAACTTTGTTCGATCTTATTATAGGCAAGCAGGAGCTAGTCAAATACACAGACCCAAGGAATCTCTTGGTAACGATTTATATACAAGGTTGTTTTTTCCCAAATACACTGGTGGATTTGGGGGAATCCATCAATATTCTGACCATCGAGACCTGTAATGTCCTGACCTCCTTCAAACCTACTTCGACTATGTTAGAAATGGCTGATAGATCAGTGGTTAAACCAGTAGGCACATTACAAGACATAGAAATATTGGTCGACTCTTGGGAGTACCCAGCTAATTTCCTAGTTATCAACCCAAGAAGTAGACTAGATGCACACCTGTTAATATTGGGATGACCATGGCTAGCAACAACAGATGCATACATAGGATGTCGCACAAGAAACATGACAATTTCTAGAGGAATTGCTATAAAGAACCTTATCTTGTATCCTCCACCTAAACCAAGTCTTCTTGTCATACATCAGAAATTGCAAACACCTAGATATCCAGAAGAAAACCTATGCTCTCCTCTCACATTAGAAGAATCTCTTGGGCTAAAAAACCAACTAGAAGATGATGTGATCAACAGCTTCATTAACAACCCAACTGTTATAGGAAACCCAACATGTCAAATGATAAAAGTTGTTTTAGATAATGAAGCACAGGGAGATCCTTTGGAATAATTGATGGAGAAACAAATTCCCACTATTGTTGTCCATAACAACATTATAGTTGAAATTGCACCAAGAATATTTCTGAATAGTAATGCCAATTTGAGTGAACAACAACAACAAAAATTGATTCAGATCCTTTCTAAATACCAACATGATTTTGTTTGGGAGTATCCCAACATGAAGGGCATTGATCCCCAACTATGTACAGATCATATCTATATCGAAAAAAATACCCGACCCATCTGACAACCCCAACGAAGATTAAACCCTGATCTCAGGGACATTGTCAAAGTAGAATTACAGAAACTATTGGATGTAGATTTCATATATCCTATTTCAGACAACCAGTGGGTCTCCCCACTGGTAATCATCCCTAAAAAGAATAGTAAATGAAGAATCTATGTAGACTATAAATAAATCAATAAATCTACCGAGAAGGACCATTTTCCCATACCTTTTATTGATAAGGTCCTTGATACATTAGCAGGGAAGCAATTTTTCTCCTTCCTAGATGGTTTTAGTGGTTATAATCAAATTCAGATTGCTCTGGAAGACCAGGATAAAACTACATTTATATGTCCTTGGGGTACCTTCACATATCAGGTATTTCCCTTTGGATTATATAATGCTCTAGCTACATTCTAGAGAGCTATTTTAAGCATACTTTCTGATTTAATTAATGAAAGACTTGAATTTTATAAGGATGATTTTACCCCTTATGGCACTGACTTTGATCAAACTTTAAGCAATCTAGAGAAGGTACCGGAACAATGCATTTCTACTAGGCTATGTTTGAGTCATGAGAAATGTCATATTATGATGACTAAAGGTGTGGTACTAGGACACTATGTTTCTGTAGATGGAATCAAGGTAGACCTAGTAAAAATAGAGGTAATCCTTAAATTTCCTACACCTCATACACAAACCAAGGTATGCAGTTTCCTTGGATGTGCAGGATATTATTGTAGGTTCATAGAATAGTTTTCAAGAATAGTTTCACCTTTACATGCTTTAACTGGTAATGTGGAATTTTGGTGGTCTAATAAGTGTGTTGTTGCATTTGCAGAGATTAAAAGGTTAGTTTCAACATCACCGTTGTTGAGAGGACCAAATTGGAAATTACCATTTCACATCTCTTTAGATGCATTGGGTATCACTATAGGTGTTGTCCTTAGACAAGAAGAAGACAATAAACCTTACACTATTTATTTTATTACAAAAATATTACTCCTGCCAAATTAAATTACACAGTAATAGAAAAAGAATTGTTAGCTGTTATACATGCTATTAATAAATTTTGACACTATATAATAGGATATCCAGTGGTTTTGTATACTGATCACTCTGCTATTAGATATTTAGCCAACAAACCAATTACTAATGGACGAGTTACTCAGTGGTTGTTGTTGTTGCAGGAATTCAACATCATCATTAAGGATCGACCGAGAAGAGAGAACATTGTTGTAGATTTGTTGTCTCGTGTACCCAAAACAAATAACTCCTTGACAATCAAAGACCAATTTACAAAAGAACACCTGTTCGCTATGACTATTAAGACGCCTTGGTACCCTGATGTGGAAAATTATATGGAAGTTGGGAAATTACCAACAAACCTGTCATCAAGAGAAAGGAAATTAATTGTTCAATGTAGTGCACGGTTCACCTAGATTGGTGGATATATTTTCCACACATGGTCTGATCTTTAGATCCAAACATGTATCAGAGATGATGAAATTGATGATGCCTTGAAGGCATGTCATGATGAGCCCTGTGGCAGACATTTTGCAAACCTCATAACTAGGCATAATGTTTTATAGATGGGCTATTATTGGCCCTTAATATTCAAAGATGCAAAGAAGTATGTTCAAGCCTGTGACAACTATCAGAGGATGGGTTGATCAGGATAAGCTGATGAAATGCCCCTACAAACACAAGTGGTGATGGAACCTTTCGAGAGATGGGCACTGGATTTTGTTGGTCCCTTTAACCCAAAATCAAACCAAACAAATTATATACTAGTTTCAATATAATATATGACCAAGTGGGTAGAAGCAGTGGACTTGCCAAATGTGACTGAGGAAGCAATCATTAAATTTATCTTCAAACTATTTGTACACTATGGATTACCCAGGGAAGTAATCATTAATGGAGGGTCACAATTTACAACACACAAAATATCGACCACTCTACACAATTATCACATTAAACATAGGGTTACCTACCCATACCACCCCCAGGAAAACAAACAAGTGGAAAGTACCAATAAAGTCTTGGAGGCAATCTTGACAAAAAAAATCTCGACAAACCGTCAAAATTAGGCGGTCAAGCTTCCAAATTCCTTATGGGCTTATCACACAACATGGTGTAACACTACTAGCTACTCTCCTTATCACCTAGTCTTTATCAAAAAGCCTATCTTTCCAATTGAATTTGAGATCAAGACTCTAAGAATCGCCCAGGAAATTGGACTGGATCTTACGGAAGAACACATGTAGTGCTTACAACAACTTAGTGAGTTAGATGAAGCATGCTTGTTTTCCCTTCAATGCACAACTATTATTCAAAAGTAGAGAGCCAACTGACACAACACGTATATCAATAAAAAATCCTTCCAAAAAGGTGATTGGGTGCTTCTCTATGATTCCAAATTTTAGGATTTTCTTGGGAAATTGCAGACAAGGTGGTTGGGACCGTATGAAATCAAGGAAGTCCATGATAATGTCACTGTCACTTTAGCTACCATCGACGGGCCTAGTTCTCCTTTTCTGGTAAATGGACATTGGCTACTATTAGCTCCCAAAATGAATCTGTCACTATGGTTGCATTTTGTGGTTGATAGCATAGCTATTGGTAGTTTTCTCAAATTTGGTTTTGAGTTTTTTCTAGTAGCAAGACTTAGGTTTTGATTTTTGTCTTAGAAATAAGACGACCCATAAAGGTCTTCTCTTTAAAATTTTCATAAAATGATTTCAATAGATAACGTGTGTTTTAAAGAGGATGGTTAGCTGGTGAAAGTGGCTATTTTCAACAGCTAAGGAGCATTTCTCACGGGTTGTGCACTGATGAAAGTGGCGGTTTTCAACAACTGAGGAGCACTTCTCATGGGTTGTGCACTGATGAAAGCAGGGATCATGTGTGTTTATCCATGTTTTAAAATCTAATGATAATACGCTCATCCCATGTCACGCAATCAAGAATGATGTGCTGGTGAAAGTGGATAATCATGGAAACTCGATTTTACACATCTAAATCGAATTGCAAAGCGGATCTCGTTCAGTGATGCATGTTTCACAATCATGGCGTTGGAAGTGGCGAATTTGAATCCATCATCGCAGGTATAGGTGCAGTACTACTTGGCTGATGACATCAAACCGGCTCATCACTTCCCCAACACACATCGCTCACAAATGTTTGTTAAGTTTTTAATGTTGAAAGACAGAGCCGAGTACTTTCACCAGTGCAAGACCTCGGCCCGAACAACAGATTGCAGTGTTTGGTGTGCATAATCGTTTCAGGTTTTGAGTTGCATATGGTGAGGAGACGTAGTGGTTCTTTGCTGAGAAAAGAATTGGACAGTCTATCCTTCCTACAGATACATCCAGAAGTGAAAAAACACTTCTCAAACGTAGGTTGTATGGAATTTGTTAAAAGGTTACAGAATGGCTGTCATTAATCAACAGCAGAAGCATTTGCTAAAACATTTGATGGGAATAAAGCCTATGTTGGGTCCTTGGAGATCATCGTGGATGAAGCTACCATCGCTACAACGACCAACTTACCAAGGTCGGGCCAGAGTTGGTTCAAAACAACTGCCACCAAAAACTTAAATTTCAGAGCATATTTGAAGGAAGAATTCAGACATAATGCATGGAAGAAGAGCATGCCATTTTCCCATTTAGAATATGAGTGGCAGGATTTATTTAAGGGCATCCAACTCTACATAAATTCAGAAGGAAGATATGACAAACTGATGTTGTATCATTTCAAGCTCTTAGACCATTTCACAGGTAAAACTCTCCTAAATCTACCTTTCTTCTTGCACAAGAGCTTAACTAAGGTCTGTAAAAAGATTAGAGCTTAACCTTTAAGCATGAAGAAAACTCTTTGCCACTTTGGCCTTATTAAATTGATCATTCTAGAGGAGCTAAGACAGAAGGGAAGGTCCTGACAATATTTTCTGTTTTGGGAGGGCTTTGAAACTCAAACACAACCCATGAATGAACAGGGGAAAGCTGGAAAGAAGCAATTGACTCCTCAAAGTAGTTTGAGGAAGAGGAAAACCCTTCCAGGACCTCCAGAAGATAGAATCTCTGGTGTGAAATCTCACAGGTCAAAGAAAAAGTTGAATTTTGAAACTACTACAGAGAAGCCTACAGAAAGGAAAACAAACATTTTGAACCTGCCATACACAGACTCAGAACCAAAGCAAGAAGATAAGAGCCCTGTCATCAAAAGTCCTGAACATTCCATTGAGTTTTCACAAAATTATGAGACCTGATGGTGAACGCGACCCCTTCACCACCCACAGGTTGGAAGGTCCACACGCACTCACAGGATCTTATTTCCTCTCAGCCCGAAGAACGCCAAGGTTCTTCTATTTCCCTGTCGGGATATCTGCAGCCACAGATTCTCTTCACATGACTCCCCTCTCTTCTCTTATCGGGAAATCGAAACTCATGGTTTTTCAAGTCCTATGGTCAATCACTGGGCTCTCGAACCCCCAAGACCCGATGGCCGGTCAACGCTGACTTTATCTTGCCCTGTTAGGACTTCTGCTTTGTCGAGATTTTCTTTATCGGGATATACTCACGATATCAAGCAATTTGATTTACCGACTCCCGATACTCGACGTGGCGAAACTTCGATGCACACGTGTGGTTTGAATTTTCCACCTCTCGTCACTTCTATCGATATTTTGAGATTCACGGGATCACGAATCTTGATGTTAACAGATTCGGGACTTGCATTTTCCTGATCCCCGATACTGTGCCACCTGTCTTCCACTAGCTCCTACTGTGGCCCCACACAACTCTTCCGTCGGGATATCGCGTATCGCGATTCCAAGTGGAAAGATTTCTCTGTTCTTGAAAACCTCGATTCTCTAAACCTCAACTCCCTTGGGTTGTCTGACATGCGTCCCAACCGATGGATGGTTCTGGGTTCATCGGGATATCGCGGATCGCGATATCGCAACTCTTGTTGCACAAATTTGGAGCTTCAACTCATGAAACCCTGATACACAATATCATGTGTAGATATGATGGTCCTTGTGACTCGAGATCGATGACTTTGCCCCTCCTAAGCTTCAAGCCTCTGGATGTGCTGACCGTAATCTCCTTGCACCTTCGTGGGATCCAATGGCCCTTGGAACTTCGCGAAATCTCCTCAGAGGATTTCAACCATCCGTTCTCCTTTTCTTAATCTACCGAAATGACTAAGTGTTCCTCCGCGGAACCCGTCCACTTGTGTGTAACCCGCGACACTTCTTGCAAGCCTTCCGGGCACAACTTGTCTGCACTTCCCTTGGTGATTACTCAAGGTTCTATACCTCCTGATATTTCTCACGACTCTCAAGTCTTTCAAAAAACTTCTTGCGTGCACTCCTTGTGGAAAACCTTCAACGACGTCTAAGTGTTGAAGTTCTTCAACCATGTCACACCTGTAGTAATAGTATTTCAAAGATTTACTAAGGTTCGCAACCCTGAGACCTTTAACCAGCCTGTGCACTCCTTGCACGACTCTTGTTCCCAACTGCACTTTTGAGGAATGAGAACAATAGCTATCCCTAATTGAACCCTTCTGTC
>CBVK0102391520.1:0-12199 GCA_900067695.1 Picea abies
GGATACAAACATCACATTGCTTCAATTTCCTAGGAATAGTAGGAAAACCATAAACACCATTATTTTTCAATACACGAAGGATGTCATATTAATTTGACCAAATCTAGCATGCCACAAAATACTAGATGTGATTATACCTTTTCCGTGATGAGAGAAGTATGCAACATTTTGTGTATGGGAAAATTCCCCTTTCAACTTCAATGGTCTTCCATCTTCCATTCAAGCCATGAAAACCATGTTGTTAGAATCCTTCCTTATTTAAAATTTTCCACCAAACATATGAACATAGTGGTCTTGTTGTTGGATATGCACATGGGAAAATGATCCAAAAATCCTTAGATACCACTTATTCCTTTAAAATATACATATTATCATCTAACCTGATTCATAATTAATTCTTGATCGTATTGAGGTGATTTGCAGAAAAATGATGTTGTCCTTCTTTTCTAAAATCTCATAGAATGATGATTAATTTGAAGATTTATGAGATGACACATCAGAAAATAAAAGAACTCAACTTATACAATATTGATGTCATAATTGAATTCATCTTCAAGTATCCTTTTGATAATGAGACTACTCCTCATGATCTCAAAATGTCAAATTACATTACAACATGGGCTTACAAAAATCCAATTTAATGGATTCTCTTTAATTTCACTACTCAAACTCAAAAAAGGAGTTTACCATTGAATTCCTTGTAAAATTATGAGAAAATCGAGTATAAATTCAACCATATGCGGAACTGACTCAATTTCACCCTCTTTACATGCAAAACGATGCACTATGGTGCTCATTAATGGAATATGGACTAATACTTTCACAAATGACCTCTTATAACAAAATGACATCACCATTGAACTCCTCTCAGAAAAATGAGAAAAATGAGTATAAAGTTGCATATGTGCAGTCAATATACCTCATGGCATGCATATCAAGAAAATACCAAAATATGCTCCTCTCCTTGCATGAAAATATATGTAATATGTACCATACATGGTCTCTCTATCCATGCCTACATTGGTATGTGTGTCAGTCTCCTTAGGATCTGTGCCCATATATAGGCCTAGGTCAAAACCGAATCCTAACCTCCATCTGGATTCTACGCTACCACTTTAAATATTATTTATTATATAGTTGTAACCAACTAAAGTTGGAAAAATGTTGGTTAGCAGTGTTTTGTTAAGTTGTTGGATATAATAGGAGGTCCGGGCTTCAAGCCCTGCAGACTCCTACATATAGTATATATTGTCGTACATTTAAAACCATATACATTCAATCTGCCCCCATGGGGCACATTTTTCGATCCCCAGGCCAACTTGGCCTTCTTGAAGGTTGAATGTGGCACCATTTGATTGTCCCACATGGTGGCCTATCATTGGTCGACTGTACGACCATTTCCACATCAACAATGACCTATATGCCACCTATATGTATGGTCTACCACATCATGTTGACTGTGCTGCTGACGTATCCACCACTTTTTTTCCACGTAGGTTGTACTGAGGCCACGTGTCAGTCTTCTACTAGTCGACATGTTTTCCTGTGGTACCTTTCCACATCATCATATGGATGACACATGTCAAAAAATTATTGGTCCAAATGGACCCCTGAAAAGTCCATTTCTGGGTGACACATGGCATGCTATCATGTTGCCATGTCACCTTGTGTATGTCACTCTGTACGTCATGATGAAGTCATCTTGTTGTACGTATATGACACATGTCACCCTTCCATTGGTGACATGTGTCACCTTGACATTGAATTTTGCCTTGTTTGACGTGAACATTGACCGGCCATAACTTTTGCATAGAACTCCATTTGAGGCTATTTTTGCACCGTTGGAAAACTATCGTCGAGCTCTATGCAATGATGTAGTTTTAGAGAGAATTTGAGATGGTCAAATTTTGATATTTTATGGATCCTCCTGGATCTCTATGAGTGTTCTAGATCCTCCTCGACCTCTATGAGCATTCTTGGATCCTCCTGGATCACACCTTACTACTGACGAACTTTTGGTCCTCCAAAAATATGAATATTTCAACAACTTAGTGATGATAAATATTAATTACTCTCCCATCTTTTTGAAATGCTCTTATCCAATAACTTAGTGATGATTATGCTTCTTCACTCTTCCATATTGTCGAATATTTTGGGACTAAGTCTTCATCTTGGATATTAGATCAATGTACTTATGTCTGCTTCTTAAATATGGCTCTAACTTTGGCCTCTAGCATTGTCACTAATATAGATATAGATTTGGTTCTACCCCATATATTCCTTCATAACAAAAGTTTTCTCACTGTATCTCTGCAATATCCGAATTTGAACCATGTATTCAACATCCACTCCCATCTCCTTCTCTATTGAATATAGTCTATCTCGGCTAATATGAAGACAAGTCGAATGTTGATATACGCCTTTCCCTTGTGGACTCTTTGTTCCTTTACTGTTGATGTATCTGTAGGAGTATTTGTATGAATTCCCTGTACATTACTTCTCTCATGCCTTGAAAACAATTCTATCTGTATTGCCTTAATTGCTTCTGCTCAAGGTATAAATCTACATGAACATGACATAATATCTTGAAGATTCTTATAGCATGCATCTTTACATACCTCTTGTCTCTTTACAAGAATATTGTTTCTCCTTTACTAGCTCTAAGAAGATTTACATTACTTCGATGCTCTTCCCACTTTCGATCTACATGCTCCAACTTCCTACATTTTTTTTTTCCTTCGCCTTCGGTACTTAAGAATAAGAATGTTAACTTAGACAATTTGATCCAAATGTAGCCCTTTTGTTGATAACAAGAAAATACAATTGTCTATATGTTTGTCAAAAGGATTAGAAATATTTGTAAGATCCCTCTCACTCCTATAACAAAGAGACTATACATAAACCCTTTATAATATTCCTCTCACTTCAAACAATATGTAAGGTGTCTATATAGAAATCCTTTACAAAATTCCGCTGACTCTTAACAACATATAAGGTGGCTATATAGAAATTTTAGAAAATTCCTCTCACTCTTAACATCTATTAACTTCATCTAGGGTTGTTGCTTGTCTTCTTGCAAGTTCCTTTACATCTTTTTTATTCTTAATTAGACATAAGTGTGGATAAAGTGTCCAACACTTCTCAATATGATTTCCACTCTTACCAAAATAAGATCAGAGTTTCTTGTTCCCATCTTGGAACCATGATCCCTTTCTGTCATTCCCCCTTTTCCTTTTCTTTGAGAAGTGACCTTTACCTTTATCCTTCTTCTTGGATGGATTTTCTTGCACATATTTTCTTCTTCGACATTTCTCCTTATCATGGTTACTAGTTCCATAGGAAGCCCATGGATACACAGACTATTTACTATTCTTTCCAGTGGGGAATGTCTTGATTCACTTTTTAGAATGTACATCCTTCTCTGAAGATGTATTACCCATGTTACCTTTCTTTGGAATAGAAGGTAAGAATATTTTTTTATGAAGGACCTCTTCATTTGAAGTTCTCCTTACTTCGACCGTCCTTGAGCATTCTCCATCTTGATGGGAAAATAATAATATGAGGAGTCATCCTTCTCGATCATACCTTTTGAAGGGGATAGTTTCTCTTGCATCGGAGACTTTACATCCTCGAGTTTCCAATATTCACAGATTGATGTTGATGGTGCCAATACCTATTCCTTGGCCTACAACTGCCTTTCCAACTCATGAAAAATACCTCTATGGAACTCCTCATGAAATATCAATCAATCTTTCAACTTCTTATTCTCTTCCTTGAGAGTTTGTAGTTGCATCCTTAACTCATAATTCTCCTTCTGAATATGTCGGTTAATGTTCTTTTGTAGCCTTAACTTCATGAGGGATTTACTATTTTTTCCCTCCCAACAAGAGCCTTCAATACCTTCACCAACTTAAGTCTTGTACCTCATCAAATCAACAACTTGAAAATACATTTCAAAACTAGTTCTGATACCACTTGATCCGAAAATCCTTAGATACTACATATTCCTTTAAAATATACATATAAGCATCTAACCTGATTCAAAAATATTTCTTGATCGTATTGAGGTGATTTGCAGAAAAATGAGGTTGTGCTTCTTGTCCAAAATCTCATAAAATGAGGATTAATTTGAAGATTTATGATATGACACAACAGAAAATAAAGAACTCAAATTATATAGTATTGATGTCATAATTCACTTCATCTTCAAGTCCCCTTTTGATAGTGAGACTACTCCTTACGATCTCAAAATGTCAAATTACATTACAACATGGACTTACAAAAATCCAATTTAATGGAATCTCTTTAATTATGTTGCTCAAACTAAAAAAAGGAGTTTATCATTGAATTCCTTGCAAAATTTTGAGAAAATTGAGTATAAATTCGACCACATGTTGAATTGGCTCAATTTCACCCTATTTACACGCCAACCGTTGCACTATGGCTCTCATTAATGGAAATATGGACTAAATAATTTCACAAATGATCTCTTAGCACAAAAATAACATCACCATTAAATTCCTCTTGGAAAAACAAGAAAAATGAGTATAAACTTTCCTATGTGCAGTCAATATACCTCATGGCATGCATATCAAGAAAATACCAAAATAGGCTCCTCTCCTTGCACGTAAATATATGAAATATGTATCGTAATTGGTCTCGAGATCCATTCCTACATTGTGATGTTTGTCGACCTCCTTAGGATATATACCCATATATAGGCCTAATTCGGAACTGAATCCTAACCTCCATCTGAATTCCACAATACCACTTTAAATATTATTTATTATATATTTATAACCGACTAAAGTTGGTGGAATGTTGGTTAGAGGAGTTTTGTTAAGTTGTTGGATATAATAGTGGGTCTGGGGTTCAATCTCCACAAACTCCTATATATAGTATATATTGTTGTATAGTTAAAACCATATGCATTTGATATGCCCCCATGGAGCACATTTTTCGATCCCCAGGCCAACTTGTCCTTCTAGAAGGTTCGACGTGGCACCATTTGATTGGCCCATGTGGCGACCTTTGATTGGATGATTGTATGACCCTTGCCACGTCGATGATGACTTTTTTGCCACATGTATGTATGGTATTCCATGTCATGATGACTGTGTTGTTGACGTATGCGCCACATTTTTGTCATGTAGGCTGTATGGAGGCCACATGTCAGTCTGCTATTGGGCCACTTGTTTTCTTACGATACCTTGCCACATTATCGTATGGATGACACATGTCAAAAATTTATTGGTTTGAATGGACCCCTGAAAATTCCATTTCTAGGTGACATGTGGTACACGGTCATGTTGTCACGTCACCTTGTTGATGTCATGCTACTATACAAAGAGGACATGTCACCCTTCCAGTGGTGACACATGTCACCTTGACATTGACTTTTTCCATGTTTGACCTAAACTTTGACTAGACATAACATTTGCATACGAACTACGTTTGAGGCAATTTTTGCATTGTTGGAAATTTATCACTGAGCTCTACACAATGAGGTAGCTTTCGAGAGAATTTGAGATGGTCAAATTTTGATCTTTTATGGATCCTCCTATACCTCTGTTAGCGTTTTGGATCCTCTTGGACCTCTATGAGCGTTCTTAGATCCTCCTAGTTCAGAAAACAAGTTCCTTTGTAGCTAAAAAAGATAGAGCACATTATGCATAATAAAATATGGGAGTCCATGAAACTTAAGTCTAATGGTGCCCATTCTTGGATGTTCGAGACTTGATCTATTTGCAAAATACGTTATGCCATGTACATTGTCATTTAAGTCTTCAAATAAGTCTCTTTGGAATGTCATGTGGGAGTTTGAAACTGTGTCAAGAAGCCATGCATCTCTCCAAGAAACAAATCAAGTGTTAAATAGATCTTCAATTACTCCTATATTTCAATGGGAAAGAACGTAATAAATATGTGTTTTACCTTTCATCAGATCATATGTTTTAACTTTGTATTTTTTTTTATTTTGTCTCTCTTTGATCTACTACCATGGAACTATGCAGTCAATCACTTCATTTAACCCATTCCTTCAACAATGGGTATAGTGAATATTATATCTCTAACAAATATTATGCCAACCCCCCTTCCTCTGAGCTTCTTATTTCCAGATCCTTTCATTTCTTATTGAAAGATGAAAGGAAGGAAGCAATAAATATTCTTTATTCTGGTCGTTATAGGTAGTAGATCTATCTAGGGGTTGGAACTATAAAAATCACTAGTATTATTAATACCTCCTCAATTCTTTTGAGATGGTTCTTCTAACAAGCGACGAAGAAAAATATCAAGTGGAACAATTGGAAAAATTCCTCATGATATTGGCCTGAAACATCATCACTCATGTGTATACCAATTTAATTTACATTTCAAATTTCTATAGAAATTTGATTCTTCCAATTAAAATCATATGGGTGTTATCATCAAGAAGAGCTCTAATCCAATGTTGATTTTCTTTGTGGTCTCTAATTCATGGCGTGAATTGATTTTGCAATTTTTTTTTTATGGAAATAGAAGCGTTCACGTGGGATGAGAAGAGAGATTCCACCTCTAGTTCGATCCTTCGACCAATTTCCAAAGAATAGAAGGTTTTCTTATTGGGATGGTGAATTCCCTTACACATACCAAATCCATGAACTTTGACAACCCATGGATACTATAAAATCAGTCCAACCCTCTTCAATGGTTGAAAAACTAGGAGAACATAAATAGGATGCTAAAGGAAGTGTTCACATGGGATGAGGAGAACCTTATAAAGGAAGTGGATCAACCATTCACGTTGGGTTCACAAACAAATGAAAAGAGAACTTTAATAGGGCATGATAATAAGGTATAAGTTTTGTGAAACCTGAAAAGGAAGTGCAATGGAACCAAAAGGTTCTCCTATAGAATGGATTGAACCATATTGCCATGAAACCCAGTTCGAGCGATTTGCTTGATTTTTATTTGAATCATTCTTGAACAAAAAAAAATTTGTTAGAGTTTTGGAATCAATGACATCTAGCAAGCGTATGCATAAAATTAAATTCATGAGGAATAATTTCAGGAGGTTGAAATGAGATCATGGTTTTACTTAGTCCAAGCCAAAGAAGAAAACAACTCATAGAGGAAGGGTTTATGTAGACATAGGAGGAAATATTTACATAGAGAGAGGAGACAAATATTCAGCTCTCAACACTAGAAACCCTAATGCACATGAACTGCAAGGAGGAAACCTTAACGCTTTCATGTATATCAAGAAGGTTGTGCACAAAGAATATTGTTTAGACTATAATGGAGAGGGATTGGCATGACATTTTCTGCACGGGAGGAGAAACATTCATGGAGTTAACCTAAGCTATGATACAACTGCCAAGCCAGGTAGGGAAGAATTGTAACTCCACACTTGATGCATTGCATTAACATAAATGTTTATAAATACAAATATGAATGATTGTTGGTATTCACCTTCTGTGTGACTCTTCCTATCAGCTACAACTATTCATATTTACAATTATACTTACAAAGGTAACACAATTCCAAGGATTATGTGTCCAACAATATCTTGTCTTTTCATATTCATTTTGAAATGTAATACCAATTTCTCTTATGATCCGTAAACGAGATATTTATAGTCTACTCTCTTACTAACATGGACCCTTTGTGGAAGTTTCTTCTGAGCTCTGTTTTCATGCTTGTACAAAGAGTTCTCCATCTTTAGAAAAGTTACTAGGAATCTATTACTCTGACTTGTACAAGGATCTATATTCTCCTAATGGTTGTAAGATTTGAAACATGCCAACCACTAGCCTATTTTTGTCTAGTGTAACATGCACATAATAGTGGGAAATGTAATGACAATAGAGTCTCTGATTCTAATTGATGTTAAGTGCTATATTTATGTGAGGGTTATTTGTTGGTTAATTTCTTATAGTGGCTAGTGAGTATACTATGTCTCCAGGTCTTCTTACAAGACCTCACTACTTTGTTTGCAGGATTTCTTACAACACTTCATGGGGTTCAATGCTATGGAAGGCCAATGTGAAAGATGGTTGGAAATTGCATTTTCAAATAGGGAAGAGATGGCTTGAAATTGTAATGAATTCCAAGCTTGCTCCAATTCTCTGGAGAAGTTTCTTACAACCAAACATTAAGGATTAGTGAGATGGATTAAACTTTGGAATACTTTAAAACAATCAACTGACAAAGAAATATCTAAGAACTCAACACTTCTTTTTTCATGAATCTACCAACATGTTTTTTGGTTGTTGTGCTTATTCTACTATTATCATCTTTTCTCGGACTAAAAATTGTTGTTCCACCTTTATTCAATGAAAACAATATCTATGAAATTGCACTCAACCACTAATTGTGCTCCTATTCCCACTCAACCACTCATGAAAACTCTCATTGCTAACCTCCAAAGTATAAGTTGATTACATTGTTTTCATTCCACGAGAAGTGTCTCTTCTTCGAAGAAACCCAATACACTCATATAGCCATTATAAATATCCCTTCCATTTGACTCCCCTTGTTTTTGATGGCTTCCATAACATGCATATTCCATCCTAGTTTATTGAAAAATATGTTTTCTTTGAAATTCATATCACAAACTCAAAAGAACAACACAACATGGAATCATATAACTTAGAATGTTATCCCTCATACATACACTGGTCAAAGAAAACCTGTGAGGTAATCAATTGACCAACACTATAATGAATCAATGAGGCATGGAAAAGATTCATCTAGGTAAAAAAATGATAGTTCATTCATTAAAAAATCATCCCAATGAGCAAGAGGTGGCTCACACAAAACATGTATGACCTGCATGACGAGCGTACGACCTATCAAGATGTCGTACAATTACGGGGTGAGAGAGAATGACATAGGGAATGACATTACAGTTAAGGTAAGGAAGAAATTGACCAAGGAAAGGTGAAATCAACTTAGATAAGTGTAAAAATACCAAGGTAAGAGAAATTTTACTTAGAGAATGAGCAAAATACATCGAATTAGAAACTCCCTAAGCAAGTGAAACAACAAAATCTTGTGATCCAATTATCTATATGGATAGTAGAATGAAAGGTGAGTATTTGAGATCTATTATTGTTCTTTGACTGCACATGGAGGATGAATTTAATGAGGAAATCCACAAAACATTCCAGTAGGAATTGGATGCTTACACCCATAAAATAACTAGGAAACCTACAATTTAGCATTTATCCTTATGATCCATTATCAAAACTAGAAGCAAAAAATATCTCACACATAATTAATCAAAAAATACATAATGATTGCAAAAGAAAATGACATATATGACACATTGTTTACCCTAGAAACGCAAATGGGAAAACCAACTTCAAATGGGGGCTCAATTCTCATTTTAGTAATCTCTAACATAATACAACTCTTGGCTCTCTATGCATATTCCTCTCTTGGCCAACAAAAATCCCTTTCATAGTGAAAACAATAGAAGAAATAGGGAGATATGGGGGTAAGTGGAAATCCAACAACCATGACCCTTCATTTCCCATTCCTCAACCTTCTCTCCTATTTTTATTTTTTTTATATTTTAATTAACCTATTTTTCCTTCTCTTTTCATTTTGTATTATTCAACTTTTACATTTGCATTTTTTTGCATAGCTTGCCTAAATTTCACAGGTACCGAGTCTTTGTAACATACCCTAGATTAACTGAGGCCCATTATGAGAAGAATACATATTATAAATAAGATTTTCTACTGAATCATTTCATGTATCTTACCAGTTACAGATCACACAAATTTAACCATTTTTTATACCATAATTTTAAATGCATCTACGACATAATGAAAACCATGAATGCAATTGTTCAAGCAAACAAAAAAAATCCAACTTTCATAAAAACCATTTGAACCACATAATACACATAAGAAAAAAAATAGAAACTTATCTGTAAATACAATAAGTCAACTGACTACAAGGGATGGATGTTCCTACCAACCATAAATATGTTGCTCTATATCTCAACAACAAATCACCCCCGAGATAGGGCTTTGTATCTACAAGAAAGGGGGTCACTCATAGTCACAACACTTCCTAGGAATCTCACTCTTCCTAGAGCTATCGCACTCCACCCACCTCTCTTCCACATATATGTCCAACCCAAGGAACATACCCCTTCACTACTCTCATTCCATTGGGATGTATCATTCCCAATGTGCCCCCTTTACTGCTCTTAGTCTATCACGTTGCAACATTTTCACAGGGTCTCTCGCATAGGCTACCATGAATATCACTATTGGGGATATTAGGGATGTCATCTACTAGGAAAAACACATGCACACAACCTATTTCCCTCAGGGAACTTCCTCTCTCACTGAGAGGTCATCACATAGGACCAACAACCCGCCTCTTTAGCTCCATGATCTAGCACCACTCCAAATAGTGGCCTCCACTCATCGTGTGAGCTCTTTCTACTTTCCCCAACCATGTAAAAAATCTCCTCTTTCAGAACTCATGTTTTTCTCCTCATGCACTTTCCTCTTGTTATCTTCTTTTCCCCTCATGCAAAAAAATGTATGACCAAAAATGACTACCCTCCCCATACAAATTTTCCTCCCTTTGTTGGCATGCTTGACTAAAAATTTTCCCCAAGTTGATTGTACTTATGTTCAAGTTTCAATAAGTTTGGGAGGTTACCTGTCACACCCACCCTCTTATAAGAATTCAATGATTGGTCTCTCCCATACTCAATGGAATCAAAAGGTTCACTCAAAGGATTAAAAATGGGAAAAACGATTGCAAAAAATAAATTCATGGATAAAAACCCTTTATATGCCCCTTGTATCCTCAGACCCTTCCCCCTCTTGTGGATACATAGTACCCCCATTACTCTGTCTGTGTCGACCTGTAGTGGTGTTATTTTTATTTATTATTATGCTTTACAAGTATTACATGCTTGACCTTTGACCATTTAAATTCAATACGACTCACCAACCTAATTCACAATTACATTATAATTTGTTGGATTAATATTGGAGATGTGACATTTTTGCACCGTCCTTAGTGCACACCGCCACCAGGTGTACATATATTTACAATGATAGTCCCTATGGCCATAAATTAACATATAAGATCTCCAACCTAATATCACATAGGAATTTCAGCCTAAATATAAATACATAAGTGCTCTGGCCCCAAAAACCATAAATAGATAGGTTCTTTGGCCACAAAATATAGATACATAGGCACTCTGACCCCAAAACCTAGATATATAACCCACTAGCACTATCCTACAACTTTCTCGATTTCCACCAACTCTGTTCCACACACCTGCCAAATATAAGGAATGTACCCCTTCACTTCTCTTATTCCATCAGGTTGTACCATTCATAATGTGCCCCCTTAACTACTCTTAGTTTGTTAGGTTTCACCACTTTAATAGGGTCTCTGAAATAAGTGACTGGGAATCTCACTACTAGGAAGACTACGGGAACTCGTTGCTAGTAAGAACTACCAAGAAATAACAAACATCAACCTTGTTGTTGTAGTTCACTCTTCAAGTCTAAAAACTTGGTTCTTTGACAATGCAACTCCCACACAGGAGTTCACTCTTTAGCCTGACAACCTGGTTCTTCTGCAAGCCTGACAACTTGCTTCTTCAATATTCAACGGCTTTGAACAATTGCTAACATGTCCACTGGAATTTAATCTTGGCCTTTACTCTATTCTCTTCCAAAGTTCTATGTCCTTGCTATACTCACCCTTTAGGCTTAGGCATCCCTTTCATTGTTATATAGTTCCTTGGGAAATCCATCATTTTCCATGGTGTTCTTGCACAAGCGAGCGTGAACCAGTGGAAATTATCTCATCTACATAATATGCATACAGTTAACATGTGGTACACCATTCTCAACTATTAATTTTCCAATTTGTTTTGTATGGGAAAATAAAATTTCCCAGGCATGATATTTTTGCTCATTATTCTAGACTCTTGCAACTTTTAGTTATTAGTTTTCCCTATGGGATTACAACATTTCCATACCCAAGAAAATTCTATGTGCAATTTTCTCAACTTTCATGTATCCAAACAAATTTTTAGCACATCATAATAATTTTTGATTATTAATTTCTCAAATTTGTTTTATACAGGAAATAAAATTTTCCAAGCATGATATTTCTACTCATTATGTTTGGCTCTTGCAGTTGTAGATATTAGTCTTCCTTATGG
>CBVK0102391527.1:0-11371 GCA_900067695.1 Picea abies
ATGGTGAAGTAGAGGTACATGCTGCATATATCCTTCAAGATATTGTTGCCAGGCACAAAATCATTGAACTGAAGACAAACCATCTGCCTAAAGGTTTGGTTCCACTAGAGAGGTTTTTTTATCACAATGATGTTTCCAGGAAGGTTGTTATTCAGACAGAAGAAACTGATGTAGTGGAATGTGACATCAGTCCTGATACAAATCCTAGGTTGGTCAAAATATCTAGAAAATTGTCACAGAAATAAAGAGAATATATTGAATTGATGAAGCAATATTCATATATATTTGCCTGGTCTTATGAATATTTGAAGGTGTTTTATACAGAGATCATACAACATAAAATTCCTCCGAAACCTGGGTCTAAACCTGTTAAGAAAAATTCCAGGCAATTTAATCCTCTACTATTACCCATAATAGAAAAGGAGTTGAAAAGATTATTAGAATTCAAAATCATAGTGCCACTGAGATACTCAGAATGGGTAGCCAACCTTGTGCCTGACAGGAAGAAGAACAGAGAGATAAGGCTTTGTGTGGACTTCAGGAATTTGAACAGGTGCTCCTTGAAAGACAATTATCCATTACCAAAAATGGATCATATTTTACAAATATTTGTAGGAGCAAAGAGGATCTATGCTTGATGGGTACTCAGGGTACAATCAAATATCAGTAGTGGAAGAAGACAAAAAGAAAACAACATTTACCAACCCCTGGGGCACTTTTATGTACGAAAAGATGCCCTTAGGATTGATGAATGCAATAACCACATTTCAAAGGGCTATGGATATTGGTTTTATTGGTGAAAAGGACAGGTTTGTGGTTATTTATCTCGATGACATCACTATATTTTCAGCATCTGATGAAGAACATTTACAACACTTGAAGTAGACTTTTGAGAAATGCAGAAGGTATGGCATATCACTTAATCCTACAAAATCACACTTTGCCATGGAGGAAGGAAAGCTTTTAGGACATATTGTTTCCCCTAAAGGTATTAAAATAGGTCCTGAAAGAGTGAAAGCTATCCAACGAATAGATATTCCGAGAAACAAGAAGTCTATTCATTCCTTCATTGGTAAAATTAATTTTTTGAGGAGATTTATACCTAATTTTGCAGAGATTATCAAGTACATTACTGACATGTTTAAAAAGGATGCACAAATTAAGTGGATACCAGAAGATAAAGAATATTTTGAAAGAATCAAGCAGGCTCTTGTTCAGGCCCCTGTTCTCATTAGTCCAGATGACTCCAAGGGATTCATGATTTTCTCATTTGCATAAGAAAACACCATAGTTGTTGTTCTTCTGCAAAGAAATGAGCAAGGATATGAGCAACCCATTTCCTTCTTTAGAAAACCTCTCAGAGACTCTGAATTGAATTTTGATATAATGGAGAAACAGGCTTATGCCCCGGTAAAGGCTATGAAGTCCTTTAGATTATATGTTCTTCAATATGAGATTACATCTTATGTCCCAAGTAGTGCAGTCAAAGAAATATTGGTTCATCCTGATTGTGAAGGAAAGAGAGGGAAATGGATAACAAAAATCCTGGAGTATGATCTCACCATAAATCCTACTTAGCTGATAAAAGGTCAAGGTCTTTCCAAATTAATGACAGAATCTAATTGCAAAGAAATTGGGTTGTACCATCTTTCAGACAAGACACATGATTCTTCTTTCCAGATTGAAGAAACAAATTCACAGGTAAACAACAAGTATGTTTCTTCACCATGGTACAAAGATATCGTATTTTTTCTGTTGAATTTTCAATCTCCCCCAGAGTTGGATAAATCAAAATTCAGATCATTAAATTTAACAACAGTAAAGTATTGTATTATTGATTAGATCTTATTCTGGAAATACCCTAATGGATTTTTGTTGAGGTGTGTTGATGAAAAAGGAGCTCGCTCTTCCGATCTCACAATTTTCAATCTCCCCCAGAGTTGGATAAATCAAAATTCAGATCATTAAATTTAACAACAGTAAAGTATTGTATTATTGATTAGATCTTATTCTGGAAATACCCTAATGGATTTTTGTTGAGGTGTGTTGATGAAAAAGGAGCTGAACAAATTTTTTATGATCTACATCATGGTGTGTGTGGAGGCCATCACCATTGGAAGGTTATTGCCTTCAAGATTTTTAGGGCAGGTTACTACTGGCCAGTTCTATTCTCAGATATTTTTTCTCAGATCAGGGCATGTGAACCCTGTCAGAAATTTGCTGGAAAGCAGAAACTTATGTCTTTGCCTCTGAAACCAATCATCACCCATGGACCATTCCAACAGTGGGGCTTGGATTTCATCGGAGAGATCAATCCTTCATCTTTAGGACAACATATATGGATTCTTACAACCACTGATTACTTTACGAAGTGGATTGAATCAATTCTTACTTGAAATGCAACAAACAAGGTAATCATGGACTTTCTTGAAGGATATATTTTTTCCAGCTTTGGATGTCCTAAAAAACTAGTCACTGATAATGCACAAGCCTTTAAATCCAATCCCATGATTGAATGATGTAATAAGTATAGTATCAAATTAGTTCACTCTACTCCTTACTACCCCCAAGGGAATGGGTTAGCAGATTCCTCCAATAAAACTCTACTAAGGATTATCAAAAAACTACTGACAGAAAATAAAAAATCATGGGATTCCAAGTTAAAATTTTCCCTATGGGCAGATCGTATCAGAAACAAAAAGTCTATTAGGACCTGTCCTTTCCAGATGGTATATGGGACAGAAGCTATTCTTCCAACTCAATTGGGCCTACCAGTTTTAAATTTCTTACAAGAAGAGTTAGAAGAACCTAATGATCTCCAAAGGAAAATTTTCAAATGATTGAGGTTCAGCAGGTCAGAGAACAGATGAATCAGAAAGCTGCTGATCACCAGAGCAAAGTCAAAGCCACATTTGACAAAGGAACTAAGAAATATATCTTTAATGAAGGATATTTTGTGTTAAGGTGGGATTCCGGGAGAGAGGATAAAGAAAAAGATGGTAAGTTCGATAACCTATGGTACGATCCTTTCAGGATAGCCAAGTTAATGGACAATAACACTTTTCTCCTGCATAATTTGAATGACACAGAAACTTTTGGAGGCCCAGTGAATGGGAGGTTCTTGAAACAATATTTTCTCTAAAGACTCATCAGGTTTTCAGTTTGTACAATAGGTTTAGTTTCAATAAAGACTCCATATACTCAATGGACTTGTTTTTCACAGTTATGTTGTGAATAAAGAATGACAGATGCAGGGAGACCAATGAATTAGAAATAAAGGAAAAGACATTGGTCTACAGTTCTTGGAGTTTTATTATCAAAACTCCATCCCTATAAGGAGCCAATGTTAGTCTCTAATTTTTCTTTTGATTAGTGAGAAACCCTAATCCTAAACCCTTCCTACCTGCACGTCATTGTTAGCTTTCATTTGATTTTAATCCTTGTTTTTAGTTTGTTATGATTTGCATATTAGTTTTTTTTTGAATAATTTCTTGAAGTCTGGAGATTTAAGACATTGTTTTAAAAGATGTGTCACTTCATATGCCTATTTGAATTTTTCAAATTCAAATCTATTCTAGTCATCAATAGCACTACTGGAATAACATTATTCCCGTAGTGAAAATATAATCATGCCTTAATATGCGCCTGCCACCCTGATTTTGTTATGATTGCACAGATCGTGGACTAAGAGTTCGGATGTGTCCCACGATATCTCTCAAATAATTTTATAATTCAAACCATTACATGATAAGATTTTCCTGTACCTGCAACTAACTCATTCCAAATTGTTCAATTCCCAAAGATCATTATTTAAACTCGTCACTTGTGATTCTGATTTTGCTGAATTATAAGCGCATGCATTTTTCTCAGAAGAACTATTATATGTTAACAGTTGCAGGTTGTAAATTCAGAATCCGAGCAGTTCTAGTTGTAGCATTGGGTTTATGGCGCCTAAGAGGAGTGGACACGTGGTTATATTGGAACTTGAGGGTGTCGAGCTTCTTGAATCATATCCGCAGATGGCACAAATATTTAGAGATGTTGGCTGGTTTGAATTCCTCACTACTTTCCAAGGTTATGATGAACAGGTCTCTATGACATTTTCCCAGAACTTTGATGGTTTCGAAGTGAAGATCGAAAAGTTGCTAATGCTAGTGACAGAACAAGCAATTGCCAAAGCTTGCAGGTTGGTTGTTGGAGGAGAATGATGGTGGAAGAAAGAGCATGTAGTTACAGAGTTTGTCAATCAATTATTACTTCCAGATAAGCAAAACCTGAATTGGAGAAACGGAGTTCCTCACAGTTGGATTAGACCGGAATGGCACACTGTTCTAATCATTATCCATAGGTAAATCACCTGCGAAGGAAGCTTCTCACTGATTTATATCTATCACATTAGGTTATTAATGCATCTAAATGGCGATTATCCTTTAAATCTGCCTTACTTCCTACTCAAAATCTTGAAAAAGATGTCAAAAAGAGTGCAGTCACACCCTTCTAAAGAAAAGAGTAGCATGTTTCATCAGGTCTTAATTAAGATTCTAGTAGTGTCTGATTTGAGAGAAATATAGAAACCCTGGAGCTGGCTCTTGCAATCCTTAAATCCTGACCCACAATCCAGCAAACAGAAGAGAGGAAAACGGAAAAGGGTTACACAAATAAAATATTTCAGTTGATGAAACCCTCGCTAAAGAAGAAATGCCTGCTATCAGGGTAACGAGGAACAATAGAGGTAATAGACCAAAATTGGATCCAGAAATCTAAATGTTTTCTGAGACAGATGTTAAAATGGAGGAAGAATCAAATAAAGATTATGATATTCAAACTACAGTCAAGCATGAATCACCATCAACCAATAAGAAAGTCCATGCAGTTAAAAGGATGAAGAATAAAGGTGTACCGGTGTTTCAAAACCCTTGAAGGAATTCTACTAGGGTTACCCACAAATACAGGTTGAAGTCCAAATCCATGTTCGATCCCTCCATCAAAGAAGAAAACATCATAGTTATAGAAGATCACTCTGAAGATGATGAAGAAGGTACCAAGAAAAAGGAAAGAAGACCTCCATTACATAAGAAACCAACAAAAAGAGGTAACCAAATTGTTTCACTCCCTACAAGTCCTGAAACACGAGCTACTACCATATTGGAAAAAGCTAAAGCAATTGCTAAAGGTATCAACAAGAATCCTGAAAATAAAAAAGGTAACCTTGTAGATTTAGATCACATATTAGATATACCTGAAGCTATGGATTCAACAAGTTCTAATGAAGAACATAACTCAGGATTGGCTTCTAGATACCAAGTCAAATTGAAAGAACCAAAGGTTTCCATAGATCTCAATGAGCCTGCACCTTCTGAAGAGTTCCCAAAATTAAAGGTTAAGGTCAGAACTGATAAAGAAAGGATCAAATAACTTCAGAAGACAGTGAGACAATTGAAGAAAGAAAATGCCCTTATAGAAAAATGGAGTGCTTGTCAACAAGAAAAGATTGAAGGTTTCAAGAAGAAGAAAAAATAACAAAGGGCATTGCTCAAAGAGCTTAGAGAAATAAACTTCAAACTCTATTGGCATAATGTTGTGCTTACCTCAAAGCTCAAACAGAAAACTGCCAAGGCTACTGTTGTTATCATATCCTAAAGGCTTCATGAAGAATTTGGCACAATCATAATTTTGATGTTTTCTAGGGAATAACGAAAGATTTACTTGTTTTGGCTTGTGAAAAGAAAAGACCTCGAATTGTATGACTAGATCAAACTAATCTCTGTTTTGTAGAATCAAATGTAATGTTGGAAAGATCATGCAATATTAATTTGTTGAGCAATGATCTATTTTTTGGATGTAAATGCTCTTTTTGAGATAAATTCCCTAGTAAATAGATACTAATCATATCTAGCCATTAATAGTACACTAGAAGATAGGATCTAAGGTATTTTGGATAGTTTAAATAGACAGAGGAAAGACTTTGTTCAGGTCGAAAAATTGGAGATCCAGAGGACTTGTTTTGTGAAACTCCTTGTAAAGAATTTATGTTCTATTTGACACTTAATAGCAAAGGCATATGGATGCTTAGACACTCTTTTCTACTCTGTTTTTATTTCTTCATGCTTGAGTTCATTATTCAGACTGCAATGCATTTGTTTCTTGATTGTTAATTAATAACGTAAAGAATTTATTGTGGGAATTATTTTCAAGTTTTGATTTCAAGCTGATGGTTTTGTTTCTTTATGATATTCTGAGACAAGAATTTATGTGAAGTTGACAAATTGAAGGCTTCATCCTCTCTTTTTCCTATTGGTCTAATCTATCTATGTGACTACCTTTTAATCAATCAGTGGGATATACTATGTTCTGATTTTGATTTCATGTTATGGTATAACCTTGAGCCAATTTTCAACCACCTTATTCAAAAAACCAAATCATAAAAACATTCAAAACACTTTGCAATAAACCGATGATGCCCTAGCTTTCCCTCTGACAGTCAAGTGCAACTTGAGGGACTAACAGGTGGATTAAAATAAGACATCAAACATGAGTTTTTCTTAAGACATCCTACAAATATTATGGAAGTCATGCAAAATGCCCGTCATATTCAAGCCAAAAACAAGGCTACACACAAATATACCATTGGAGCATACACAACAAGCATAGATCGTTTTGGGGGTCATAAGACAAGTGTACTTCAAGAAACAAGTTTGAAACCTCAACAAATGGATGAAAGAATAGAAAAAGGACTATGTTTCAATTGTGACAAGAAGTACAGTAAGGGGAATAAATGTGGTGAGAATAAATTATTCTACATAGACTGTGAAGAGGAAGAAGATAGTGTACCTCAACCAACAAGATTGACACCTCAAAAAATGGATGAAATAAGATCAAAAGGATTGTGTTTCAATTGTGATATCAAGTATAGTAACGGGCATAGATGCAGTGAGAATAAATTATTTTACATAGATTGTGAAGAGGAAGAAGAGAAGGAATTGGAACTGCCACAAGATCCATGTCTAGAAGAGACAAATCCAACAATATATTGCCATGCATTATATGACATTAGTACTCCACAAATACTCAAGATATAATGATACACAAAAAAGAAAAAGGTAACAATATTGATTGATTTTGGTAGTACCCATAATTTCATCAATTACAAATTAGAAAAAGATATCAATTTCTTTGTATATCCCACACCAAAGTTTCAAGTAATGATTGCAGATGGAGGTACCATAAATTTTTTATGGAATTTCCATAGTATTAAGCTCAACACAGGGGAGTATTTTCTGGATAACCCCATGATTTCCATCCAAATGGGGGGTGTCGATGTTGTATTAAGGGTCCAATGGTTACAATCATTGGGAACAATGGCCTTTAATTTTCAATATCTTTTCATGAAATTTTCCTCAGATGGAAAGGAAATTGAGCTTAGAGGTATCCAAAGTAAATCCTCTAAAGTGATAAGCTCTAATAGCATGGAAAATTACTCAAAAAGGGACACTGGGGTGTAATTGCACAATTGTTCTCACTTGATGTTCAAACATCTATACCCCCTACTACATTAGATCTACAAATAATTATTAACAAACATTCCAAGGTATTTGGTGAAATTCCTAAGGGTCTTCCACCTGATTGAGATCATGACCATGTTATTGATTTACAATCAGGAAGTGTACCACCTAAAATTAGGCCTTACAAGTATCCATATGCGCAGAAGAGTGAGATTGAGCACATGATCCAAGAAATTTTAGAGGCTGGAACCATTCAACATAGCCAATTTTCTTTCTCTTCACTAGTGGTGTTGGTTACAAAAAAGGATGCTTCATGGTGTATATTTCCATATTATAGACATCTCAACAAAATGACCATCAAAGATAAGTTTCTTATCCCTGCCATTGATGAATTATTAGATGAATTGCATGGAGCAAAATTATTTACTAAGTTGGATCTTCGTTCGGGATATCATCAAATCAAAATGAAGAAAGAAGACATTCCTAAAATGGATTTTAGAACACCTGAAGATCATTATGAGTTTTTGGTTATTCCATTTGGACTTACTAATGCACCTTCAACATTTCAAATCTCGATGAATTCTATTTTCAAGCCCTTCCTTAGAAAATCTGTGTTAATATTTTTTGTTGACATACTAATCTACAAAAAATCTTGGGAAGAGCATGTACAACATGTTGATAGAGTATTACAACTATTGGAAGAGCAAAAAAATTATGTAAAGCCTTCCAAGTGTGCCTTTGGGGTTAAAGAAGTGGAATATTTGGGTCATATTGTATCTCATGAAAGTGTAAAAGTGGACCCTAACAAAATTAAAGCTATGAGGGAATGGCCAATTCCAAAAACCGTGAAGAAAATTATAGGATTCTTAGGATTCACAGGCTATTATAGCAAGTTTGTCAAGAACTATGGTCAAATAGAAGCACCTCTAACAACATTATTAAATAAGGAAGCATTTTCTTAGACCGAAGAAGCAAACAAATCTTTTGAAAAACTTAAGGAGGCTATGTGTACAACTCTCGTCTTGGCCACACTTGACTTTACAAAAACATTTATTGTGCAGTGTGATGCCTCAGGCCATGGAATTGGTGCAATTTTAATGCAATAAGGAAGGCCCCTTGCCTTTGAAAGTAGCTACTTAAAGGAAAATATTTAATCAAACCCATTTATGAAAAAGAAATGTTGGCCATTATACTACATGTAGTTCAAAAATAACACCCTTACCTATTATGAATACACTTCAAAGTAAAACCAGATCATGATAGTTTGAAGTACTTCTTGGAGCAACGATTATCTTCAGAAGGGAAACAAAAATGGGTTACAAGTATGTTGGGTTATGACTTTGAAATTATCTACAAAAAAGGAAAACATAATTTTGTGGAAGATGCCCTTTCCAAGAAAGAAGAAGAAACATAAGGTTCACTATGTGTTATTTCTATTCCACAATCTGATTGGGTGGAAGAAGTAAGGATAGAATGGAAGAAAGATCAAGAGGTATGCAAGATCATTCAACAACTACATGAGGACCCCAGTTCAGTAGATAATTTTGTGTGGAAGAATGTTTTGATATGGTATCATGATCACCTGTATTTACGTAAGAATTCCCAACTAAAACAAGAGGTCCTTCTGGAATTGCACAGTTATCCTATAGGGGGACATCCAGGATTCTTGAAAACATACCACAGGATCAATAATGAGTTTTTCGAGGAAGGTCTTAAAAATGATGTTCAAAAGTTTGTGTTTAAATTTTTGTTCTGCCAACAGAATAAGGGAGAGGCAATCAAGAGTCCAGGTCTCCTACAACCATTAGCTATACCAAGCCAATGTTGGGAAGAAGTTTCAATGGAGTTTATTACAGGTTTTCCCAAATATGAAGGAAATACTACCATCATGGTAGTGGTGGATCGACTAACAAAATATGCCCAATTTTTCTCTCTTTCTCATCCTTTTAAAGCAAGTATAGTAGTCACAACATTCATGGAAACAGTTCAAAAGCTACATGGAGTCCCCAAGATTATTGTAAGTGACAGAGATCCAATTTTCATGGGAAAATTTTGAACTGAATTATTTTCTTGTTTGGTTACTCAATTGGCTCATAACTCATCTTACCACCCTCAATCCAATGGGAAAACTGTTATTGTGAACAAATTTCTATAAGGATATATTTTTTTCTTTGCATCTGATAAACATAAACAATGGGTCAAGTGGTTTCCCTTGGTGGAATGGTGGTACAACACATCCTTCCATACTTCATAAAAAGTCCCCCATTTCTAGCACTTTATGGATATTATCCTCACATCACCCTTCAAATGGAATACAAAGGTTCAAGCAATGGAGGACCACATAGGGAACCAACAAGAGGTCTTCAAACTATTGAAGGACAACTTGGTTATGGAACAAAATAGGATGAAACAACAATCAAATCAACATTGCAATGAAAGGGGATTTAAAGTGTGGGATTGGGTATTTCTAAGGCTACAACCATACAAACAAATGTCCCTCAAGCAACAAAAGAAGGACAATAAATTATCACCCAAATATTGTGGCCCCTATAAGGTTTTGCAAAGGATTGGAAGTATGGTTTACAAATTGGAGTTACCTCCATATTCATGTGTACATCCAGTATTCCATGTTTCTTTCTTAAAGGAGGTCATCGAAAACAAGGTCCCATTACAAACTATTTTACTAGATATAAATGAATAAGGGAAAATCAGACTAGATCCAAAAATAATCCTTGAAACAAGAATTAGGGAGCTAAGAAATAGAGCAATTACAGAGTACCTCGTCAAATGGAAGAACCTATTAGTAAAATAGTTGATGTGGGAAGATGAGTTATTCATGCAGAAGCACCCGTGGTTATTCAAGTGTTGAGGAATTTTAAGGGGAGGGGAATTTTAAGCCCTAGACAAAGCCCCGTGTTATATATAAAACCCCTTATTAATCTCTAATAGGTCGTCTAGAAACCCTTATTGAATTATTACATTTCTAGTAGGTGGGATAGAACCCGTCATTGCACCCTTTCATCATAATTGTACCCCTTTGTCACCTATATAGTATTATGATCATCTTATCTCATCTCATATTGTATTCTGAAGTGGACATATTGTAAAATGAGGTTTCCCCCTCAAAGTGGATTGTAATTATTGATTTTATATTATTTTTAAGGCGATGAATCACAACATATAGCACTTATGAAAAAGAGTTCTATAGTCTGGGCCAAGCATTGAAACAATGGAACCATTACATCCTAGAGAAAGAAAAAATCCTCCACACAAATAATCATCTGTCGATTTTCATCAATTATCAGAATAATATACAGGAGAAACATCATTTAAAGTGGGTCGCTTACATTCAATAGTTTCATTTGGTGATTAAATACAAGAAGGGAATGTCCAATCAGATGGTTGATATCCTGATTTGGATCCCTATGTAGGCACTTCAACTCTTGGATGTGCGTTGTGTTTCCTATGAGGATTGGAAGCCTCTCTATGCTTATGATCCCTTCTTTTTGTAAATGTGTTGAACCTGCACAGAATAGATCTAGCTAGAAAATACTACACACATTTGCAGAGAGAAATTGAGAAAGAAGAAGTAAGATGGAAAGAATGGAAGAATTCTCATTAACCGTATTCCACACTCAAATAGTGAATAATTTACAATAGATATATGATACATGAGTAATTAATGAGCCATAGTGGTGGTCTAGATTGATCTGGACACACACCAATAGTTACAAGAGTAAACTGCCACCTAGTCTAGTCTCTTAGGCAGTTACGAGAGTGAACTGTCACCTAGCAGAGTTAACTAGTTAATTAGTCTTTAGTTAACTGACTGAACAAAGAGTAGTGAGTTGGTGATGATCCCAATGTTG
>CBVK0102391530.1:0-11175 GCA_900067695.1 Picea abies
GTATGCATTTGTAGTTAGGAAATCTGACGGTAACGATATGTTCCCAACATAGAGTGATCTGACGGTTCATATTCTCCTCGATATTAATGACCATTGATATGTGGCTTAACACTCGATTGGTCCATGATATCTATTTAAAAATCATGGAGGGCCATTTGTTAATGATCAATTGTGAGAAACTCTCTTGTAAAATCTCTCTGTAATATTTTTCTTTTGCATTAATAAACTGCTTCAAGTGGCCGCGTTGGCTCGGGTTGTGGATGTTTCCCCATAGGGGTTTTACCATGTCAAAACATCGGTGTGTTGATATTTGATATGGTTGTGTGAGTGGTTACTAAAGGTGTTCATCCTCTGTTGAAATACCTATGTTGTCGAACATCGACTAGCCAGTTTTCCATGTCATCTTCACTATACTCAAGAATGTCGTAGAATTTTTCAAATGATAACCCTTTAAAGATCTCAACTTGTTCATCAAATGATTTCTTGGTTAAGAACAATGATTTGAGTATCAATTTAGGGTCTTGGACCTCATTTGTGATCCCAACTAGATCTATCTCAGTCACCTTTTTGAATAATTCTTCTCTTCTCGTTATGGCCTGGTTGCATGCTTGGACAATAATATTTAACTTTTTAACTTTTTCTTCCAACATGCGTTTAGTTGTTTTATCTGGTTCGAAGAAGGGATATCCTTGTATCTTATTCTTAACACTGTCATATTGGTAACTTTAAAACCAAATGGTACAACCACATCGAGGTAAAAACCTTCCTCGTTTTTCAATTATGCCTGTACATATTCATGAAAAGTGTGTGCTCTCATTCCAAAAGAGACCGTGCTCTTTGAAATCTACCAAGCCTCTATAGTTAATTCCATTATTTTCTTGATATTCTTCTCCACATATCCCTAGGATGATGTGAGACGACTTTCCTATCCTTTTAGTTTTTCTATAGCTATGGTAGGCTCAATTATTGCTAAAGGACTAGCAAGTACTGGAAGAGGCATTAAAGTTTCCTCCAATTATTTGATTTGTTCCTTTAACCTGACATTCTCTGCTTCAAGGCTTCCAATAGAATTATCTAGAGCATCTTTAGTTTCTCAGTGAATTTTGTAAATTTTCGAAGGCAGTATGTTTCGTAGGTTAATCTCTGAACGAGATTTCCCCTTTTTATTCTTTACATCTCTTTTCTCAATAATCAAATTTTTGGACTCGCTGTCAAAAACAGTGCTCTAAAATAAACAAGACTCTTCTTCATTGAAGGTCTCTCTCTTAATTATTTCCATATGAGGATTCTAGTGAGCAGTGTTCTCTAGTTGGTCAAAATTGAGGAACACTTTTTTGATGTCAATTTCAAGTTCCATATCCTCGAGGGAGAGGTCATGGATGTCGCTTTTACCTCGAGGTCCCTCCTCTTCTTGAACAATGTTTTTTCTTTTCTTCCTCAAGGGAAGCTTGTGATAACTTTCAATTTTTCCTAAAGGAGGGTTCTTATCTCCTCCTTCGCTTGAAGAATTGTGAGTTACTTTCTTAATTTGGTGGGTCATTGGATATTTTCTTCGATGCGTTTTACTCTTTGGAGTGATAGTCAGGGATTGGGTACTTTTCTCACTCGGTCCTTTTCCTCTCTGCTTGTACGACTCATTGGTTTTGAGTATCATTACCAGGTCGTCGGTGTCACGAGCGAGAGTGCCTGAGACATTATCTTCCTCTTCATTCAGAATAGCATTAATGAAAGAATTGTTGAAACCAACATCTAATAGATGTTCTACAAAAATTTCGCTAGGGTCGAACCCTTTTACTCTTTCAGTAAATTTTAGATTGAGGTTGTGGAAGTGGCCTAGGAATTCATCAATCTTGTTAATATTTCTGAATATGAAGTCCCCAACTTTCCAAGAGAGAGGTATGAATTTGTTTTTTCTCTTTTCATGGAAAATATGCAACCGGTAGTTGTACTGCCTTGTTATTTCAACAACAAACATTTTGTCAGATATGTAGCACAGAAGGAAGGAAGGATTTTCCTTGGAACCAAAAGTCCTTATAACGTTATAATTCTCTATTTTTTCTAGTGTCCCCTTCCTATCTAGGAACTTACTTGCATGGTCAGACATCCGAGGAGTGTCCTTTACAAACAGAAAGCCTTTAAAAACTGAGACAAAATCATTAAAAACTTCATAAAAATGTTGGGAGGCCTTGTGCCTCCATAATGTTTGATACCAGAAGGTTGTTGGGTCGAATTCACAATTTACCTTCTTACACATAGATAATCGCAAGAACTGATAGCAATGCGCTATCTTTGAAACCAAATAAGATGACATAAATATTTTTTTCTCCTTCTTGTATTGCGACAATTGAAAAGAGATTTCAATGGAAATCAACTTAATCCAATCAAATATGGCATGTTCTTTGACCGTAAAACATAGAATGTAAAGAATCATATGGTAGATGTTGGTTGAAGTTTCTTGTCCTGATATCCTCATGAAAGTCATGCAATTTCCCAGAAGGTATTTTTAAACGAGCCAATCTACAATCTCATGATCTCCTTGGGGACAATCGTTGGGTCCTCTAGGAATTCAGGTAAGAGGTCCAATCCATTGTCATGCTTCTTTAATAACTCCCTGCAATCTTTTCCCTTAAAGGTGAGCGTTGCCTCGGGAAGTCTCAACATCTTACAGAATACCTGAGGTGATAGAGTGATAGGGGAATGATCCTACAACTGAATAATATGTTGTCTTGGAATATATCTCTCGGCGCACCAAATGACCAACTCCTTACAGTCAAACACTTCCGAGACACAACCTGTGCGTGCAATTCCAGATGTCCAGATTACTTCCTTCTGGGTAGAAAGGGATGAGTAGTAGGAATATGATCTGGATCACTGAAAACTTGGGTCCTCGTGCCTGAAAATGTTCAATGTATGTCCACAAAACTATTGTTGAGTTTCTTCCATAACTTGACAAGAATGTTCCCCTGCTCCAAATTATGTTTAAAATGAACATTGGAGGGGGATAATATAATCCTCCACAAATCCTACTTTAATGTGTTTTAATAGGAGATATCCTCAAGCCTTTCTCTTATTAATGACAATCCTTTTGAACTTGTATGGTAAGTTATTAGCATTAAAAGCATAGTAAATGTGCATTGGGAAGAGCACGAGGGTGGCGAGAACGGATGGGAGAAAAATATGATTTTAGATTTTTGTGAACCCACGAGTCCACAATGGTATAGAGTGCGAAATTGGCTAAGTATAGAATGGTGTGGCGGTTGGAGCGACTCATTGTAGGTGGAATGAGACTTGGAAGTTTGGGGATTTCATGGATCAAAATGTAGATCACAGAACTTTTTGGTGCAATGTGTATATCACGAAACATGGGAGCATGAGAGTTCGATCCCTCCAACCCAAGAATCTGCGATTGTAAAATCGGCTAAGTATGGAATAGTACGATGGTTGTTCAGACTTGTGATGTGAATTTATAGATGGAGATGAGAAATTGTAAGTTCGCCAACCTGAGAACCCGCAATTTGAAAAATACGACTAAGTGTAGAACTAGAAAGGGATAGTAGGAGGGAAAAAGAAAAGGGAAAAAATGGGTAAGTATAGAAGAGGGGAAAGAAAGGGAGAAAATAATTTGGGAAAATAGAAAAGGGGAGGGAAATTTCAGAAGAGGGAAATGACCTCAATGGTCTTCTAGAGCAATCTAAATCTAGTTGTAACCACTAAATCCATAAAGAAAAGAAAAGAGATTTTTACCAACTAATGTATCTATAACTTGATCAATGAAAGGAAGAAGATATGGTCTTTCAAAGTGGCTCTGTTAAATTCTTGATAATCAATGAAAACTTGCCACTTACCATATTTTTTGGTACAATTCCCAATGGTGAAATACAAAAGCTATCTAAGATAGGATACTTAAAATTTACATTAAGTAATTTTTACAATTATTCTTTCACTGTCCCTCTTAAAGAAGGATTCGTTCATCTCCAGGGTTGGTGAATGGGTTGGAAATAATCTATAATATATATTTTATGTGTACAAATATTAGGATGAGTCCCTCTCATGTCAATGTATTCCTAGGTGAATGCACCATTGTGTTTTTACAGTAGCTCAATCAATTGATTTTCTATGAAACCTATAACCTAGGATTAATGTTAATTGTCTTTCATGGGATAATTTCTGCTAGTACAATGCAATATTATGTTATGATACATAAATTATAAGGCATAGATCTAAATTGTAGTGATAGAGAATTTAATGAGAAATTCTCTTGAGGATACGTGTCCAAGATATGATCAAAGAATAGAGAGATCATATGTTGAAAGGAATAGCAATGCACTATGAAATTAAAAATCATATCATCTTCAATTTCCTTCTTAAATGTTAGGAATTAATCAAGTGTCCATAATTGTTGAATAATCTCACCATCACTATCCTCATTTCCCATCATAATTGGTGAAATCTCTAAGTATGTGGATGGTTTAGCTTGAGGATACAAGGTAAATTTCTTATTTGTTTTGAACTTTGAGTTTTTATAAAAGATCAATTGTTTGTCGATCATATCGCAGAGTAAATTTCAAACTAACTCTGATGCACTTGATTCATAAAGTTAAAATTTTCATCGATCAACAGTGTGCCTTTTAAATTTTCAATATTTGGAAAGTAAAAAATTTTGTTGATGGAAAAGTTTTGGATTACACCGATCATGCAAGGAAACAAAGTGATTGAAATTTAAAATCGTCAACAATGAAAATTGCAAAATTAATTGATAAGCTTGTCATTGTGTTTTTGAACTTTTTCCCATTGAAGTGAAAACCAAGTTGTATGACGTTCTGATTATAAAAAAATATTGCACAAATTCAAAAAACAGTATGGATCTCTCTACTTTTTAACTTATGTGAAATCTATTTTTAGTTTTGAACACTGATACACTACAGGGGTTGTCTAGTATGTATCATTGATCATTGAAACTTTTACCAAAAATAAAGTGTTAACCCTTCATCGATTTGAAAAGTTGAAACTGCACATCAATTACTATTTGGAGATGTCATATCATCATGGTGAAAGATTTCTTATTTTTTCTATAAAGAGTTTGGTTCCACGACATTTTGGGTTCATCGAGATGAAGTTAAACTTTGTTCATTTGAGTTAATTCACACCATGAAATGCAGCCAATGTATCCTTGATATCAAAATGTTGTATCCATTCCTCGATCTTCTTCCATTTTAATCTCAATTTCTTAGCTCATGAGCAAATTGATTGTAGTAGTTTTGAAGCATTGACGTTGTTTGCATTTTTTTGTTTTCATTTCTTGTGTAGGACGATTGTTATTCCCTCAATCAATTTGTTTCAAACAAACCTTCTTTTTCAAGTTGTCTAAGATAAATGAATAATCTTGTTGCATCAATTTTGTAAATTAGAAAAATATAAATTTTGTTTATAATAATAAAAAATTGATTATTTTCTCTAAACATTTGATTGGATTATTAGAAACATAAATGATTGATAGATTTTGTGCAAGTAAGGAAAGTTAGTTTTGTAATATCCAATGTATTTTTCCTTTCTCAGGTATAATTCCTCTCGGGATATCTTCATCTGGAACTTCAAATAAATACCCAAAAAACAAAAACAACCTATGCTTGAAACCGGGGAGAATAGGGGTATATAGAAACTAAATCAACTCAGGAAAAAATTTCCCCTATCATCCAAATACCTAGATCAGAATTAGAACTAATGAAACCAATCTATAAAGATATAAATGCACACATAATCCCCAGATTTTTCTTCCAAGATGGGGAGATTTTTATAGAAGCTTCTATGAAGAGGATTATCTTGATGTTATTCATCCAAGTGACCCTATATGAAGAATGATTATGACTTGGTATTTATAAATGTCAGGAAGTCTCACCTACCCATATACCTACCCATATGAGGAATGCTTGTGACTTGGTATTTATAAATATCAAGTAGTCTCACCTTCATTATGTTGCAATAAGACCCCAATTATGCCTTTGTTGGAGGATTTGGATTAGACTACATCTCACACATATGTAAATAATATAACCATACTAAATGATGAAGGTTGGATTAGATTACATATCACACATATGTAAATAATATAACCATACTAAATGTAAAAAATATAACCGTATTAAATGATGAGGGGAGGTGCATTGGATTCTACCAACCCTCAAAATTGGAGAACTACTACAATTTGATAGATATATGATAGCAAGGTTTGTAGAGAAATTCAATATGGAGCATGACACTAATAAAATACTCATTGGCTAGTGGGTAGAGGATAAAATATTTTCTAGAAAAAATAATGGTGAGGAACCCATATATTTACACAATGGATTATATAGCTAGATTGTATGGAAAGAAAAAATGTACTCACTTGAAATATGCTTGTTTTCTCTTAGGATACACAATTGTTACTATTAAGAGCGTCTTCAGTTAGGCAAAAATTATATCTCACTCTCTAAACAGGATGATAAAAAGGGAACAAAAGAAAAAATCTAAACTTGGAACAGTTCCTACCTTTTACATGGAATCCTACTCAATGGATGTGGTTTTTGCAGCTGATATCTTCCCTATAATAAATTGGAGTTGGCATATGTCTAAGCCTCCAATTATTGTTTATTTCCAACTAATTTAGGAAAATAAGTATAAAAAGAACTATGCCAGAATCAATGGCTTGTTTCTAGCACCTCTTTACATGTTAATAATTTGTAAATAATGTCCAAGACTTACCAAAGAAACCATTAGGTTAATTAAGTACATTGGGAAATCATACCTTCAAGAGGATTGCACCTACCTCATGATTTATGGTTTAATTGCAGCACCTTACCTCCTCCCCAAATTTATACCAAATAGACTTATCTTGATTGAAATTGCATACCAAACATTTTTGCAAGGATTCAATGCGCAAACGATTAGTGAAATAAAACTTTTAATCCATATAATTTTCATTTGGGACATTATGAGGTCGGAAAATGCAAAGCATGCAAGATAGCAAGCTAGTGACATTCTCAAATACAAATTTCCCCAAGGCCAATTTAGGAGACATGATCCATTTGGCATATTCTCAAAAAATAGAGATATGGCTTCCATCACTTGGCCCTAAAGTCATAAACAATGGGATAGTGAGATGCCATATGAGAATTCCACTGATTTGGAATAATTTCAACATAGGCTAAATTCTAAATAATTTTCCTCTTTTCATAGTATGACATTAGATGATCAAATGGAGGTGATCTAGCAATAGTTGGGAGAGGAAAAAGGGATGATTAAGGAATAGGAAGAGGAAAAAATAAAAGATAAATAAGTTAGTCTAAGAGAAGAAGAATATTTGAAAACAAAACATGAACAAGAGGAGATTAAAAGATGATAACAAGAAGAATAATTTAAAAAGAAAAAAGAAGAGGAGATCAAAAAAAGGAAATAGGAAGAAGCTAAGAGAATTGCAGTTGAAGCAAGAGAGAAAGCTCATAAAAACTTAGAAAAAGAGAAATAGGATGAATATAAAGAGAAAATAAAAATATAAGAAGAACAAATATTGAAGGGAGAGAATGAAAAAGGAGAAAAAGAAAAATTAGAAGCAATAGAGAGGGAAATATTAGAAGAAGAAGAAAAGAAAAACAAGGAGAAAGAAACAAGTAGGAAATAGCAGGCCCAGATAAAGATCAAGTGAATCCTACCACTAAAGACATAAACATGTCACAATAACAATCACCAATCCAAGTAAAAATCTCTTGCTAACATATCTTTCAGAATGTCCTTCAAATTTTAGGTTTCCGATTCGCTTTGAGGTCGCCTAGGGATAACCTTCTAAGCGATTTTGTTGTAGCCATGGCTGCCCCCAAAGGAGGGGTGCCATTGCCCCCTCCTTCCACTGTTGAATCCTTCTGCAAGCTTCTGGTCACCCATGGGAAGAAGCTTCCCCCAGCTGCTCCCCCAAGCTTCGTTAAGAAACTCGACTCGATTCTGGAGATTGATCTTCCCCCTGACCACCCTATGCGTGTAGAAATATCCCTGTCAGATCATGGTTTGGTAGGAAAATTTATGGGGCTTTGGCCCTCAACTAGGTCCACAGACAACTGGATCCAAAGAAACTGGTGCCCACTGATCCAGAACAGTGTAACCTGCTATGAGGTTGGAAGAGGCTTCTTTATCTTCAAATTCATCTAGCAAGAAGATCAAGATCTCATCTTCAGAAATGGACCTCATTTCATGGGAACTCAAGGGATCTACCTGAACCATTGGATGCCAATATTTGATCCAGCGATGGAAGTAACCAAGGAAATTTATTCAGGTGGATATCGGTGGCCACCCACATTTTCCAACTGGCTCAAAACAGTTTTCTGGCAATTCTGGCAATTTACTATTTTTAGCAGATTTTTGAGATCAAGTTTATAAATGATAGATGAAGGCATGATTGATCCTCCAAAATGAATCTTCTCGACAATACCTTTCCAACTAGCTATCACACGCCTAAAACAGAGATCGTATGCAAAAGTTATGACCCCAAGAAGTTGATGTACTCACTTACCAAAACAGGGCCCACATGACTTTTGGCGCTTCATCTCCTAGGGTTAGGTTTTTTTGGCGCTTCATCTCCTAGGGTTAGGTTTTTGGATGTCTAGGACTTTTGGCATTCCTGTTTATTGTAAAATGGCCTTCAGAGATTCATTGTAATCATATTCTTGAGAATGCGAGCAGCCGTCACATCTCTTCTCAGAGATAAGCTGTCGCCATTCTAGCGAGTCTTTCACTATGTATTTGTACAGTCTCTGTACATTTCTTTCATTAATAGAAATCATGTATTACTGTATATCTGTGTTCATGGTTTCATCTCTGATGCATTTTTGTTATATCATTGAATATCTGTGATATCTCTATGCATTTCTTTATTATATCTCCGATCTCATTTCGTGCCAAAAATAATCCGGATCAGTGGTATCAGAGCAGGCTACTCTTGATTGTTTTTTCAGTGCATGTCCCCGACGAGGTCCGAGTATAGAAAGTTGGGTCTCGAGTTTGTCTCTCTTGAGGAAAACCACTCTCACACACCCAAGAAACCCTCAATGGTGGAAGAAAAGAAAAATGACGGAGCAGACGATCCTATTAGTCTGTTGCTTGAGCAAGCTCTCATGCGATAGAGGGACGAAATGATGGAGAATTTTTCCCACATCCTTCAATGCCTATCGATAGCAACAGGAACATCTTCATCAAGCATCCATTTTGGAGGCACCTCTCCTTTTAAGGTACAATTTAATTTTGATATTCATGTATTTGAAGGACAGATAGATGCAGAAGCCCTAGACAAATGGTTAAATCTACTAGAAGGTTATTTCTCTATTCACAAATTTTTCGACAAAGAAAATATCACCTTCACACTCCTTAAAGCTCTCCCCCATGTCAAACATTGGTGGGAAACTTATTGGGAGAAGAGTTCCATAGAGGAGTCTGAAATATATGGGGTCGATCCCACTTGGGATTTTTTTTTGGATGCGGAAAAGGAACAGTATTACCCTGTTGGAAACTATGAGGACCAGTACATGAGATGGACCACACTGCGGCAAGAGAGGGGCCAAGAAGTTTCAGATTTCACCAATACCTTCCATACCTTGTGCAACAAGCTGGGTATCAAAGACTCCAAGGGACATTTGGTTTTGAAATATCATGGGGCTCTACACAGATACATCCAGACTGAAATGGATTTTCTAGACATCTCATCACTCGGTGTTGCTTATCAATATATTGTTAAAATCGAGCAAAAATTTAAGCACCAGAACAAACAAGATTTCAGATCTATAAATCCACAACAACCAAAGTATTATAAAGACAACCCTAACAAACAGTCTCCTGAAAACTAGTCCAAGACACACGAAAAGAATGGTCACGGGAAGACAAAGAAGGACACCGAAAAATGNNNGCACAACACCGATGAATGTCACTCAAAATAGTCATTGGTGGCTGAGATCAAAGATAAGGAGCCGAACCTTGATTCAGATTATGATTCTGAAAACACTGGTAAAGGACAGATCATTGACACAGACCCAATTACTATTGTCGCAACCGCATCAATTCAACCAGAAGAACCAACAGATCCCGAAGAGGGGGAGCACCTTTTTCATTCACATATGTGGGTGAAGGGGACCCTGATACATTTTATTGTTGATAGCAGAAGCCAGAAGAACCTCATCTCAGTAGAGGTTGTCAAACAATTGGTATTGTCGAGAACACCACACCCACAGCCATACAACATCAGGTGGCTTCGCCAAGGATGAGATCTCCATGTCAGCCAGCAATGTCAGTTGTCATATGACATCCAGCCCTTCAAGGACGATTTATTACGTGATGTTGTCCCACTAGATGTCTATGATGTTCTCTTGGGGCAACCATATATGTGGAGACGCCATGTTGTTTATGAGTCTCGACCCCGTAGTGTCATTGTTACTTTGGGGGGTCATCTCTACAGAATACAAAAGGTAGTTCTGACTACTGTTCCACCTAAAAAGTGCCGCAAGTTAGTATCTCATACTGCAAAATTCAGCTTCTTCACAATCTGTTCAAAAGGAGAATAGAAGGACACTGCAACCACTACAGTCTCACCCCCTGCACCTTCTATCCAACAGAAGCAGGTCGACAAGGTTGCAACAAAGCATAAAGATTCCTTCTACACACCTTCCTCTCATGTAGCTCGACTTGTTGAACAGCCTCAACTTTAATAGGTTCATGATAGACTTCCACAAACTAAGCAGCTCGACGTCTCCAGCAGTACAAGAAGCTCACCTAGATGCAAATCCAACAAATGCTTTTCCCTCTCTCCCAGTAACTCAACGAAATGGAGACCATTTCTTCCTAAAGAGGGAGGATTGATCCAGGTGGATATCAGCGGCCACCCACCTTTTCCAACTGGCTCAAAAAAGTTTTCTGGCAATTTTGGCAATTTACTATTTTTAGCAGTTTTTAACTTTTGGGGCCATTTTGAGGGCCCAAATGAAGGTTTTTTGAGATCAAGGTTCCCAATGATATCCAAAGGAATAATTGAGCCCAAAAAATTAATCTCCTTGACAATACTTTTCCAACGAGCTATCACACACCTAAAATGGAGATCGTATGCAAAAGTTACGACCCCGGGAAGTTGATGTACTCACTTACCCAAACAGGGCCCACATGACT
>CBVK0102391539.1:0-11037 GCA_900067695.1 Picea abies
GAGATCTACACTCTTTCCCTACACGACGCTCTTCCGATCTCACTTATTTTGCCATTACTAGCATTTTATTTCTATTTTGCATACATTTTATTTCTGTTCTGCATTGCTCTTTGTGGATGTATCCTAGGAGGGCATGAACCATGGTAACATCTGTGTTATGTGATTGAATGCATGTGTTTCTTTATTGTCTTCAAGCAAATATTTCTATGCTAACTGAATGAGTTGTTATATTTCCTGCATAATCGTGATAACAATGTATTGCATTAATAAGTTGTAATAGTTATCAGTATACAATTATAACATATATCACTCAATCCTACGCTACAAACACATGAGTATTTTAGCCACCCATTAAGACTATCTTGGGTGAGACTGCACAGTGCACTATGTACGTTGTGTTGCCTTCTGGTTTACCAGGAGGGTCAATAGTTTTAGAGGCTTTGTTGGAACCTCGAGAAGACATGAACCCCGAGTCACTCAATACAAACTCAGACAGGATAAAAGTAAAATTTAACCAACAAATGGTTATGTTGTCATTGGTAGGATCAGGAGAGGATTGAGTAGATGATATAGGTTGAGCAAGAGAAGATTAAAGAAAAGAATAAAGCAATGAGCCACTAGAATGGGATGCTAAGACCATGGAATCCCACAAAAGAAGAAATCCAAAGTTGGCTAAGAATAAAAGAGCTAGAGTTCGCACATAAAGACAATAGAAACCCTAGAGTAACTCCCCGCAAATATCTTGAGAAATACGTGTTTACAAATTTGCATGAAGTATTTTTCTATGATTTTCCACACTTATTGTAGGAGTGGATACTAAGGTTGAAGGATAACTACGGAACGAACCGGATCCAACAAATAGAGTGGACCCCGGTACAGATCGGGTAGTTAAAGTAGGTGAACAACAAATTCACCCGCGCAGTATATTTTTGGCTCGACAGTATTGTGGCAGGCTTTATAACAGAGTTTGCAGTAGATACAACGAAGTCGTACAGTGCATTGGAGCAAGAGTTTCTATGCAGGCCTTAAGGAAGGTACATTAGATTGTTGTATACTTCTATTAAGATACTGCTATATAATAAAGGTGTAATGACAATGGATTCAGATAGTTAAACTTTCCTGTGTGCATGGGGTAAAGGGGTAAGCACTGACAGAAAGAGGAGAAATGGAGGGAGGAAAGGAGGAGGAACCCTTGGACCCAATCATGATGGACGATAACCAGATCAAGTGGATCATGGTGATAGCTGGAAAGATGAGTAGCGGAGTACCCTACCAATACAAGGTGAATACTAATAAGAGATCCATAGCCGCGAGGGAAGGCTTGGCGAGTGATGAGGAAGGGGTAGAGGATCTCTGGGTTGTGGCACAAATTGAAGAAATCCTGCGCACAACATATCAGAGGAATATGAGAGGTCCAAGAATGGGAAGAGAAGGCAGCAATCCTATCCATATTAATGTCAGTGTGGAACCCATAAACCCATGTGCAACTAATACACCAAAGAGAACACCATCGTTTAGACAACTGAAGTTCGGAAGAAGTCAGATAGTAGGAAGTACATCTACACAATTAACAACAATTGGAGAAGCTAGTTCAGGCAGCACTAGTCAAGTATCTACATCGTGCAGAGGTATTAGTTCAACATCCAGAATGGCGGGACATGATCCCACCATCAAGTTACCAGAATTTAAAGGAGAAGCGTCAGAAGAGACAGAAAAACATGTGTTCATCTATGAGAAGATTTGGGAAGAAAAACAAATCACCGACGAAGATATTAAACTGGCACAGCTAGTGATTACACTAAGGGATCATGCATTGGATTGGTATCTGAGTTATGATACAAACAATCCACTAGGGACAACTAGAACAATTGCAGACATAAAGAAATTACTGATAAACGAGTTCTAGAAGCAAAGTTCAGAAGATCAGTACATGAATGAGATGATCAAAATTAGACAAAAACCAGGAGAATCTGTATGGGATATTGACCAGAGATTCAAACGACTGAAGGGAAAGTTGAAATATCTCATGACTGATATGCAGCATAGGCACATGTTTGTCAATTCACTGCTACCACACTTAAAATACCCATTGTGACAACAGAAGTTTCAGACACAAGTAGAGGCACTGCAGGCAGCTTTGTAACTGAAAGAAAATCAGTATCAGCAAATAGACCCAACCATCGAAGAACTAAAAAAAGACTTGAAGAACTTAACGTTCCAGCTAAACCATAACAAGAGTAAGGACAAACGAGAATTTGTTTGGTGTACAACATGCAGGATGGAAGGACACCATGAGAATGAATGTCCAACATTCGCACAGTATATGGCAACAAGAATTCCAAACCCATTACCAACAGGATGATTATGGTGTGAAGTCTGCAAGAAACTGGGCCATGATCCATATCACTACTCAATGATGGAGAAATACCAGACAGTCCGAAAGAGTTCATATTGCAACTTTTGCAAGTCAGTGGGCCATGACAACAAAGATTGTAGAACTATGGAGTTGATGTGAGAGAGGACATCTGATGCATATAGAGTGCAGGTAGAAATTATGACAGGGCAAGCCACACCATAGTTTAATCAAGTTCTATATCCATACAACACTATGCAGCAACGGTATAATATTGCGCATCAACCATATAATATCGTGCAGCCACAATACAACATAATGCAATCTCAATACAATCAGGTGCCTCAATATAACGTGATGAGAGGAGATTGAGTAGGCTACAAAGGTGGAGGACGAGTGAGAGAAGTTTTTGGACGAGGTAGAGGACCAGTGGTATGTCACAATTGTCAAAAACAGTGACATTATGCAAGGGAATGTCTGCTTCCACCAATGAATTGTATGTATTTTCATGGATTGGACCATGATATGGAAGAATGTCTGACACTATTAGTAAATATTCAGGAAAATAGGAACCAGAGCAACCAGAATGTTCAGTGGATTTCAACCAAAGCGAGGGACGAAATATGGAACATAAACATAGTTACCCGCGGAGGAGATAAAACAGGGAATGACGCAGTTCGAAAAGAGTCAGTACAACACCAATGGGTGAAGAAGAACGTCAAACCAAGGAAGTAGTTCAATGCGCAGAAGGAGAAGGAGATATTTAAGCAAACTAGACAAGAATTTCAGAAGGAATACATGGTGTCAACTTCAACTACATAGCAAAGCAAGGAAGCACCGGAGTACGAGATGCCTCCATTATTGGATCATACCAACGAAATGCAACCCATGGGACAAGAAAGTACAATCAAAGGATTTTTGAAATCATGTATAAAAGTATTAAGTGATCCATCATCTGTCAAACTATTGCAAAACATATTATAAAGATGTAGTATAGAGATGAAAGGAAACCTAGAACAGAAAATAGTTAATCACCTACATATAAGGAGAAAAACAAGTAGGGAGTTCAAAATGAATGCCAATATTGGAGATTTCAACATGGTAGATATCATATTGAATCTAGGATCTGAAGTAAATGTATTACCAAAGAAGACATGGCAATGCATGGGAGAGCCCACATTAGGATATTCACCTGTTCAAATGAAATTAACAAACCAACACAGAGTTATACCAATCAGTAGACTAAAAGGAGTGACAGTAGACCTGGATGGAGTGTGCACTAAAGCAGATTTTGAAGTCATTGAAATAGTGGACGACACAACACCATATCCAACATTGCTTGGTTTGGATTGAGCGTTCGACAACCAAGCCATAATAAATCTGAAGATAAGAAAAATGACATTTGAGTCAGGTGAATATAGGTTCATCGTGCCATTAGACCCATCAGAAGGGGAAATGTTTGTAGAACCCACTTGCCTAGACTTAGAGGAAATCAGCCAGTTGTATAGAACAACTGCACATGATGAATATTACATAAACCCAATTGCAGATGGGATACTCAGTTGGAGGAGCATTACTTCATGTGAGACAGACTCAGATACCGGTTTAGATAACTGGAAACAAAGGCTACACGAAGTTTCCACAAGAAGATGTGCACAAATAGACCGCGCAGTAAGATGGGTAGGCACAGAGATAAGGGAACCACCCAATTTCCACAGAATAAATGGTTTGGAAACATTTTTGGCACAATTTGAAGATGAATGTTTAGAGAATCAGAGACTTTTAGCACTTGATATAGCACTCAAGGCCACGCCTGCAAGATGGTGGGGCGCACACAAAGAGAAAATCACATATTGGTACCAATGTAAGTGGTTACTACACATAAGGTTCAGCGCAAAACAACAAAATAACAAACAACAGAAGTATGATGGACAGGGGGCACCAGCGGAACACTTGGAAAAGTGTAGAATGCTGTGGAAAATGACACCCCCAGAGGAATGGCATCATCATTTCATACACACTCTAGAGGGAATACCAATGAACTGGTATACAGACCAAGAACTATGCAAAGGAACTATGACCTAGACAACATTGCAACAGAATGTTACATTCACTTTCTCATTCAAGCATGAGAACCCCAACATAGATGCAGCTTTTAAATAGATAAGAGGAGTGATATTCATTAAAGAACCAGAAGTCGAACTCATAATAGAAGAACAACAATGGAACAAACAGGCAATCAAAGAACTGTTGTCATGTTACCATGTGCAAGAGGAAGCACCACATTAAGACGATCTGCATGATGTTCAGATCGAAGAAGTAGAGGGAGAAAGAGAAGTGGAGGGTCCACCCATAGAATCAAAACTTATTGCCGCACTGATCAAGGTAAAGAAATTCAACATTGGGATAGTTGAGAATCCCAAAATGGACAGCATTGGAGATTACTAGGATGAGCAGATAATAGAAAGCATAACAGAGTTATTGTGTGAGTACAACGACCTATTTCCCACAACATTTACAAATATTAAGGGTATAGGAGGAGAGCTAGGAGAGATGAAGATACCACTCAGACCTGAAGCGAGACCAATCAGATAGCAACCATATAGGTTGAACCCAATATATAAGCAGAAAGTCAAAGCTGAGATTGACAGGATGTTCGAAGCTGGAATCATAGAACAAGTGGAAGAATCGGAATGATAATCTTGATGGTAGTTCAAGAAAAAAAACAAGGAGGGATAAGGATATGCATCGACTTGAGGAAGTTGAACAATGCATGCCTACATGACCCGTTCCCTACACCTTTCACGGTTGAAGTGTTAGAGAACATAGGAGGACATGAAGCTTATTCATTCACTGATGCATTCTCAAGCTACCACCAGATCAAGATAGCACAGGAAGATAGATACAAGACCACGTTTGCGACAAGATGGGGATCCTACCAGTACACAGTCATGTCGTTTGGACTGAAGAATGCACCAGCAATTCATCCACCAGTTTCTAGAAGTATACGTGGATGACTAGATAGTCTATAGTTTGTTGAAAGGCCATGTAGAGGTCTTACGAATGATGTTAGAAATATGTAGGCAGTACCATATATCATTAAACATAAAATATGTAGTCATCATCACATTTAAGAAATTCATCCACCAGTTTCTAGAAGTATACCTGGACGATTGGATAGTCTATAGTTTGTTGAAATACCATGTAGAGGTCTTACAGATGATGTTAGAAAGATGCAGGCAGTGCCAGTTATCATTAAACATAAAAAAAAATTATATTCAAAACATTATTTGGGATACTATTGGTCCACATAGTAAGCAAATAGGGTTTACTAGTAGATCCTACAAAGATTGTAGTAATTGTTAACTTGCCACCACATAAAACAGACTGTCAGCTAAGAGTGATATTGGAACACACATGATACTATAGAAATTCCATCAAAGGATACGTGCAGATTACCGCGCCAATAGAAAAATTGTTAAGAAAAGATACAAAGTTTCAATGGAACGATGATTGTCAATAGGGCCTGGATACGTTGAAAGAAAAGATGGTCATTGCGCCAATACTAGTATTTTTAGACTGGGAAAATATATTTCATGTAGATGTCAATGAATTAGCCATAGCAGTTGGAGCTATCTTGGTGTAGCCAGGAGCAGGAGACTTGGATCACCCTATAGCATTTGCGAGCAGAAAGCTATTAGAATCAAAATAGAACTATAACACCATAGAGAGGGAGGGCCTAGCTATGATCTATGCACTACAGAAGTTCAGAAATTACTTGTGGGGGAAACACTTTAAGATGTTCACAGATCACTTAACCCTGAAATACCTAGTCAACAAGCCATTGTTGGGGGGAGAATCTGTCGATGGTTACTATTGTTTCAAGAATTTGACTTTGAAGTCATAGTCAAGCCAGAAAAATTGCATGCAGGACCTAACCACCTATCAAGGGTCATAAATGGGGAAGAACCTACGAATTTATAGGACAATTTCCCAGAGGCACGGTTATTTTCAATCTAGATCGCTGACAATTGCTTTGCAGATATCATTCATTACTTGAGCACAAGTATTGCACCGCAGGAGTATAACACCATGCAAAATAAAAACCTGGTAGTCTGGGCTACAGACTATCAACTAATCGTAGGACACTTATATTTAATGGGTGCAGATAGCATCTTGTGAAGATATGTGTTAGAACACGAAAGACCAAGAATTTTAACAGAAGCCCATGAGGGAATAGCAGGAGGACATTACGCAGGTAAAGCTACCATGTAGAAGGTATTGCGTGCAGAACTATGGTGGTCAACCATTCACAAATACTCGAAGGAGTACTGCCAGAGACGTGATGTTTTCCAAAGGGTTGGTAAGCCCAACAAAAGGGATGAGATTCCATTACGACCACAGGTAACATTGCAGGCATTCGATAAATGGGAAATAAATTTGTGGGACCAATCAACCCACCAGCAAAAAGAATAGGAGCAAGGTATATTATCACCGCGATAGAATACTTGACAATATGGATGGAAGCAACACTGGTGAAGGATTGTAGCATAGAAACAACAACACACTTTCTATTTGAACAAGTAATCACTCGATTTGGGTGCACAAGAGTTTTGATGATTGACCAAGGCATGCACTTCATTAAAAACACTATCAACGCTATGACTGAAGGGTTTGAAGTTCATCATCAGAAGAGCACACCATATCACCCATAGGCAAATGGCACAGTAGAAGCATTTAACAAGATCCTTGAGAATGCATTGACAAAGATTTGTAATGTCAACAGGGATTATTGGGACCTCAAAATACTAGCAGTATTATGGGCATATAATACCATGTGCAAGAAGATAACAGAGCATACACCATTTAAACTGGTATATAGCCAAGAAGTAGTAGTGCCATTAGAATTTATGGTACCCATTTTGCGCGTAGCAGCAATTACACACATGACGGAATGAGGCGCAGTACTTGAGCGACTAAATCAGTTAATGACCATGGAGGAATATTGAATCTTAGCAGGGTTTCACCAACAAGTTCATAAATCAAGGGACAAAGCTTGTCATGATAAACACATCAAGAAGAAAACCTTCAAGGAAGGAGATCTAGTATTGATGTATGACAACAAATCATTTCAACACCCAAGAAAGCTCAGAATTCATTGGTTAGGACTGTACGAAGTAAAAACTATCATAGATGTAGGAGTTGTACAGTTGAAAGACTTAGCAGGCACAGAACTCAGAGGGATGATCAATGGGAGACAACTGAAGCCATACCAGGACAATCTACCACCCACAAACTGAAAGTCACAATGCAGTAAAAAAAAATGGGATACTAAATGGTACCAACAGAGGTACAATGCACCGAAGGGAGAAGGAGCATGCACACTTAGGAATACAAACTCGGCGAGGACAAAACTAATGGCCAGGTCATGATGGACACTAGAAGGAAAAGAAAAGACGAAAAAAGTAGTATGAAATGATGAATTTATACAGAATTGAATGTCGGAAAGAACCAACGGGACTCTGCATTAATTGCGCCAACTGAAGATGTCAAGGGAGAGTAATGGAAGGTACGAAGGAACCAGAGGCTCATTGAATCCATATTAAAGGTAGTGTCCTCGACAAGATTCATGTGATGACCATACAAAACACAGACGAGGGAGAAAACCAGTTATTGCAAAGAAGGGAGAAGAGACAGAGAGCGATAGAGGCTAAGGAGCACAAAGCGGGGTTCACAGAGGCCATAGAGACCATTCAAACTTAGAAAATGATTGAAACTCACCACCATGGCACCACCAAAGCAATCAAAAGCAAGCCAGACTGTCAGACAACCCAGATTTAGAACCAGTGCACGAGTAAAATTGGAAGAATGTGAACAACAGTCATCGAAGATCGTCAATCTCAACGAAATCCCATCACCAGATACAACACCAGTGAACCCCATGCCCATGGTGGAAGAAACCCAATAGCCATCATCAGAGGGAATGAATGTAGATATGTCGGCAAAGGCACAGAAGCAACAGAACCAGGATGCAGAAACCCTTAAGGAGGCGCAACCAGAGAACACCAAAGCAGCTCTGAGAGTTAATGGAACGATGATGAATCAGGAAGCAGCAGTCGAACTAGACGAATCTCAAACAATCGTGTCAGACCACCCACCAGAAGGAATAGTAGAAGATGTCACGGGTTGGCCATAATGGTATTCCAAAGTAAAAACGATGGTGGTTGGAACCTCAAGCTAACCACTACCAAAGAAATATAAGAAGCAGGTACCTAGGTCACCTCACAAGCAACTCATCACAACCCTTGTTTTGTTGTGTATATCAAGATGGGGTACAGGTGAAACCAGACTTGTTGGGTCATATCAAGAAGCTCAAATACTCGGACCATGATGTAACATACATAGATAAGTTTTCAGAATTCGCAAAGAGAGTATACTTACAGACTGTGGGAGTGAATGTGGTTGGGGAACCAATTGATCAACCACTCCAGTGGGCAATAGGATTGGAGAAAATAGGGATTTTAGGTTTTCTAGATCTACCACACTTTGGCAAAGGACAGTACACAAACAGTTGTGTCAAACAACTGATGGAAGTCACACATGGCAGGGATATATGGTTGGACAAGCTTGTCTCGATAGACGTAGAGCTCATTGCGCACTTTATAGGGTTGACATCTCGGGGCATGGATCTCGCATAATTTATCGACGATAAGACAAAGGAGAAAGCACTTACAAAGGAGATGAATAAGAAATATGATATTGATAGGGGGATGCGAGGAAACATCATCAAGAGGATCAATGATGTCACAACACAAATGGCCGCAAAAATCTTGTCCTGCAAACTGCTGAGGAAATGCCGCAAGGAGGAAGTTTCGGCTAGGGTTTTTGTAGTTTCATCTCAGTATGTTGAGGGCACCATAGTTAGTTGGGCATCCTATCTTTTGAACTTGTTTATGGATGATTGCAAGGATGCGTAGGATCTAGGAACATAATTTCACTACTCATGTTGATAGTTATCACGAGATGGAAGGAACCGAATTACACATTCTTTGGCACTAGACCCAAGAAGAATTGTGGAGCAAGGTATTTATCTCTTGGCATCACGTCAAATGCCAAGAAAAATAAAACGAACGCAGTTGTATTCAAAGGATACCTTCGAGACCTGCAGAAGTCCATCTCCAACATGTGGAGAATAACACCACAAGTTGTCCAATAGTATCGAGACATCGCCAACTTCAAGGCCACGTGAGATGTGATGTAGATATAGGCGCGGAAGGAATCCAATAATAAGTGGCTACAAATGTGCTACTATATCACGGAGGGCAACATCGACATGGTGATCAAATACTGGGAAGACGAGTGGAAGATTCCAGTCCTCACCCAAGAAATACATACAAAAATAACAGAGGAGGAGGCAGGGTAGGGAGAAACACAGCCTCAAGAAGTCCTGGTGCCCAATAAATGGAGGACGAGCCAAACAAAAACAAAGCAGAAAAATGAAGGGACAGTTAAGACAGGGACTGAGAAGGGGAAGAAGAATAATACGTAGTCATACCAAGTGCAGCAGAAACAGGTCGAGGTAGCAAAATGGATGACACCAAGTCCCAATCCACAAGAACCAGGCTTGACTAAGAGGTCAACCACTCATATAGGAGGGGCATGCAAGAAGATGAAGCTGCAAAGAACACCTCCAGAATACACAATCACGGAGGATGATGCAGATATGATAGCTCAAATGGTTAAAGATTGTATATCTGAAGATTTGACAATGTTGTGCACCACAGGGACAGAATTCAAGAGGAGATGGCAGACATGTGGCAGTTCCTCAAGTAGATCAGGGAAGCGTATACAGTGCGAAGTAGCATGGGAACAAGGCCATCAACATCACAGACAGGAGAAAGACTGGAAGAAGGTGAGCGTGATATAGTCCACACAATACTGCAACTGAACGCAACATTCCACATCACACCTAGAATGTTATGCATGGACGATATTGTGGGGAAGACACCCTGTTATCGGATAAATCGGTAGGTGCAGACACTAACAGATCTCTCTAGATCCACTTGGATCTAGAACAAAACAGGACAGGACACGACTCTTTCTCTAAGTTGCAATCATTGAATCTACTACTAAGGAGGAATGAGTGGCATATCTTTATATCGCTTCCTTAGGTCTCTGTTGTTCCCACTTCGCTTTGGTGCTCTTGTGAAATCAGGTCCAAGACAACATAAACCAACCAAAGTGAAGATAGTAAAGTATATTCAATGTCAACCTATGCATATGATCAAGGAGTTATGCAATAAAATAAGAGTGATTTTATGGGAAAGGGACATGTCGTTGTATTATATTAAATGAAAGTAGAAGATACAACCAGATCGCCTTGATGTCGCAAGCTTCCTTTCAGTGACCCTTGGTTCCAACACACACACTTGCTCTACATTTGCATGAATAAGATCCAATACAACTTGATAGACCAAATAGAGTCTTCAAGCTTCTATCCAAATAGAGTTCTTCACACAATTCTTTCACCAATTCTTCATTCAATCTTGCTTCACCTTTTCCATGAGAAACCTTTCAATATATAAGAGAAGGAGAGATGGTTAAATGGATGAGGATGATCCCACTAAATCTGAGAAGTCAATAGGATGCCAACCATGCGAATGCCAACTCATTTTCTAGAAGAT